>MU614712.1:0-46624 GCA_025201725.1 Chytriomyces sp. MP71
CATCGCCCAGCAGCATCATCGGCACGTCCAGAGCGACCCGATCCCCGCGAGATGTGTGCGCAACGACAAGCGAGGCGCCGAGACGCAGACCCGCGGCGGCCCGCGCCAGCAGCTGCTCCACTGTCTCGGCCCCTGTTGCGGAGTGCACGAACCGTCCTCTGTGGTGCCGCGCTGCGTTAGCACGCGCACTGCTCGGCTGTCTGCGCGGCGGGGCATACCGCGCGGTGACGACGGTGGGCATCGCTCGGTGGAGGATCGTTTTCGAACAGCCTGGGCATTTGGCGCTCGCTGCCAACCAACCGACACTTCCAAGGTGGACGTGGTTCGTCACACGGTCTGAACCAGAACCGTGTATCCTTGCTCTCGTCGCAGGTACCTTCCCTCATTCGCAGCCACCATAAACTCGACAAACGCGTCCTGCTGAGCCTCCGCGATCCCCAGGATGCCCCCAGCTAGTTCCACAATAGGTAAGCCTTGTTGACGAAGGAACGACTCGGCCCTCTTGCGCTGCGGACTACAATGCTTGAAATTTCTAACGGTCGCCAGCATCACCTCATTCCAGCTGCAATGCCCTTGCACGTTAGGCTCCCCCGGGCCCAGCCTTGACGGGGGTGGCTTGGCTAAGCGGGGGAGTCGTGAACGCGACTGTGGTGGGGCTGATGGACCGCCTCTTTGACCGGCAGAGGAAACGTCGATGTGAGAAACAAGCAACTGTGTCTCGTCGGCTGGAGATGGTAAAGTAGGGAGGTTCTTGACAGCGGGGGTTCCAGTACCCGCGCTGGTCCAACGCGTCCTCCCTTTCCAGTGCATCCTCTCTCCCTCTGCTTCCATGCATTCGCTCGTCATCCACCGAGTCAGTCTCTGAGCTGCCTCCGCCACCCTCCCTCACAGCCCCGTAAGCGAGTGGCTGCTGCATTCCCGCCGCAGAAACGAGAGTCATACCAGGACCTGCCACAACGGTGGCCTCCAGATTGCGGATCCGCGCGCGCGCCTCGGCAAGCTGCTCGATGAGTCGCGAATGGGACTCTAGCAGTGCTATATGCTTGTGCAGCATCTGCTCGCTCTGCTCCACTTTGCGGTGGCAAAGCGCCTTCCAGTCTTGCTGGTGTGCGTCAGAAGACATGCTTTCTCACAAAAACTGTTCAGGCAACTACTGAATGGCGTTTAATAGAGCTAACTTACTCTTGTGCTTATTCAAATAAAAAATAGAAATGAAGAGGAGAGAGGGCTTGTTGCGAAAAAAAAACAACCAACTACCACGATGCCTTTCCAATCCAGGAGTCGTGACCCCACGTTCTGACAGCCAGTTTTCTGAGCTCATCCGCAATCAGAATGAACAAGGCACAAGGGATGGGCATGAACCAATACTCGACCGGGATTGCTCCCGTCCAGAACGTCGTGTTGAGACCAGGCGTGTAAACGAAGAAGAGAGCGACACAGATGGAGGCGACACTGGCCATGGGGATGTACAGGTTCCGCGTGGGACCCCAGAAGGGGTTCTGTTGCAAGACAGAGTTGTATCTTGTGCGAACCGCGTACACATTCCCAAACACCTGCATTATGACAAGGGCAGCAAAGTAGCATGAGGCGGCATTGTAGCTGTATTGAGTGAAATCGGCCAGGGGCAAGGTCGTGCCGGAAGGGAAAACGACGGGGTCGTTGTTGAGCTTGCTACCCATAAAGAGCATGTCGCTGAAACTGACTCCGGCGTAGCGCCACCAGTAGCTAAAGTACATGGTGTGCGCAAACGTGGTCTGCATCATGCCAACAAAGAGGTAGACATGGGCAAACATTTGCACGTTGACGAGCCTGTCCTTGGATGGGTGGCGGGGTGGGCGCGTCATGAGGGTGGACTCGGGCGACTCGTAAATCATCGCCATGGAAGGAAAAACGTCCGTGATGCAGCAAATGACCAAATCCATGGCAGTATTGAGGGGCAATTGGATACCAATGAAGATGGAGAACAAGACTGGGATCAGTTCAGAGAATGTTCCGCAGGGAATGAGATACATGATGACTTTCTTGATGTTGTCAAAGCACAAGCGGCCTGATTCGATACCCGAAATCAGAGACGAGAAGTTGTTGTCAATCAGCACGAGCGAGGCAGCCTCCATGGCAACCTCAGAACCACCGCCCATAGCGACACCCACGTTGGCAGCCTTGAGGGCTGGAGAATCATTGACACCGTCACCCGTGACGGCAACAATTTCGCCACGGGCCTTGAACTCTTCTACAATCTTGAGCTTCTGCTCAGGCGAGGTGCGAGCAAACACGAGTTCTTGGTACAGACAAATCCGGTCCCAGTCCGAGTCGGTCAAGTTAGCAATCTCAGAGCCGGAGATGGCAATGGCGCGGCCCTGCTCCTCAATCAGGTTGATCTCAGCGCGGCGCTGCGCTTGCGGTCTTTTCTTGGAAAACTTGACGGCGAGTTTTTCGGTGAGAGACGGCTTCATGAGGGGGTACGCGGGAAAGTCGGCTTCAGATCTCTGACGCATGGTGGTGACCGTGTCAACGTGAGAGGCAGTAATGATGTTGACTTCACGAGCAATCGCAACGGCAGTAAGGGCAAAGTCTCCAGTAACCATGGCAACACGAATGTGAGCACCGCGGCACTTGTCGACAGTGGGCTTGGTCTCCGCTCTGGGGGGATCCACAATGGCACCCAACCCAACAAGGACGAGATCCTGCACGCTTGCAATGGCGCGCTCTTCTTTGTTGAGCTTGTCAGATTGACTGGGGAAGTCGATGGCGCGGTAGGCAAACGCAAGGACGCGTTTTCCCTCCGAAGCCCACTTTTCCTGGCAGGCAATGACGCGAGCCTCTGTGGCAGCATCAAAGTCGACAATTTTGCCCTCTGAGTTGAGGGCGCTGGTGACTTTGGGGAAGAGAACGTCAGGGGCACCCTTAATGAAGAGCGTAGTTCCAGGGAAGCTTGCGTGGCCAGGCGGGGCTGTCTGGATAGTCATCATCCACTTGTTGCGAGAGTTGAAAGGAATCTCGAACAGCTTCGTGAAAGAATTGCGTATAAAGGCAACGGGACCCAACGCCTCGGCAGCCCTAAGAACAGCGACGTCAGTAGCATCACCAGAGGCTGCGCGTTCGTTGATGGGGACCGATTCGTCGTCTTTGAACTCCGCGCCGCAGCACTGAGAGGCGACTGCGTGGAACAAGGTTCTAGCTTTGACATTGACAGTCTGGATATCTCCGACAACTCCAGCAAAGCTCGTATCGCGCAGGGTCATCTTGTTGGTTGTGAGAGTGCCAGTCTTGTCAGTGCAAATGATGGAAACACTGCCTAGAGTCTCGACCGTGGTCAGATTCTTGACAAGGACAAATTGCTTCGCCATGCGGCGTGCAATCAGGGTCAACGTGGCAGAGACAGAGATGGGAAGACCCTCGGGAACAAACGCGACTATGATTCCACAGAGAGCGCCGAGCATTCCACTGAGATAAAAAATATGAGTTGTCATTTTGGATTTTTATAAAAAACCCCGAAACTCACACAATGTCATACTGCGAGGCCTCCCCTTGAACCTTCCACACAATCATACATGTGGCGCCGCAAAGAAGGGCGATAGTAGCAACAAATATGATGAAGTAGTCGATTTCAATTTGAAGCAGGGTACGTTCGGCCTTCTTTTTTCCCGCGAGAGTAGCAATACGTCCCATGATGGTGTTGTCCGCAGTTGCGACGACGACAGCCTTGCCGGAACCGTTTACGATCGTAGTACCCATGAAGGCAACGTTCTTGGATTCCATGAACGACGGATCGGTGCAGACGTTCGTAGCGTTGACGGCGATAGATTCACCAGTGAGAATGGAACGGTCGGTGGCCAAGTCAGAGGAGCATTCAAGAACCAAAACATCGGCAGGGATCTTGGCACCAAGGCGCAGCTCAACGATATCACCGACAACAACGTTCTCGGCTGGGATAGTGATGGACTTGCCTCCGCGAATAACAGTGGCTTCTGAAGCGAGAAGGTTGTTGATCTTGCTCATGACGGACGATGACGTGTAATCCTGGAACGCGTAAAAGGTCCCTTGCGCCAGAATCACGACGACAATCATGATGACGAGTCCAATGCTGTACCATGCTGGCTGGGTTTGGTAGTATGCCGGGCCGATGTAGCTGGGACTCAACGTGGGGATGGGCCAGTCTACCAAAAATTGAACGGTCAAAAACGAGATACAATGAGATTGAAGTAATGAGTTCGGTGCAATGAGGTAGGAATGAGGAGAGCCTCAGTAGGTGAAGAAGGGGTGGGGTGGGAAGAGTTGCAACTCACAGGACAGGAAAATCAGAAAAGCGGCAGCCCACATGAGCAAGCAGAAACCTCCAAAGTAAAAACTCAAAATTTTCAAGATCGGATTCTGCTTAGGTGGATTGATCTTGTTGGGACCATTTTGCTTGAGACGGTCCACAGCGACAAGGTCCTTGAGACCTCCCTCAGAGATAGGAACGGCTCCTAGGCGTACAAGGGCCTCAGTAGTAGAGATTGCGTGAATGTCCATGTCCTGGATGTCCTTGGCCTCCTTCCCCTGGGAAAGGCCCTTTTCGCGCACCTCCCTCGTGAGCGTGCGGAAGACAGGAATGGTCTCCAAAGCGGGGTTCTTGTTGGTTGGAAGTGAGTTTCCGAGGACAGCTTCTTTGATGCTGTCGAGCGTGTTGGTGCGCCTCACGGGAAGGTCCGCGAGCTTGAAATAGTCGTCGTCTTTCGAGTTCATCTGCAGTTTGTAGTGGTTAGATGGTGAGTAGATGAGTCCTACATGGCGACACACTCACTTGGCGCAGCGTTATAGTGGCGTAAACAGACGTGGGCGTGGCGAGTGAGTCTTTTGGCAGGCAAGCACAAGTTGCATCGGATGATGGATGGAAAGGTCGGGCCCGGTCTATTTGTAGTGCTGGCCACTGATTAAAGCGAAAACAATTACTGGGCAGGATGGAAAAAAACAGCGTCGTGCACAACTCGCGACTGGATGTACCAACCGTGCCTGGTTTGTCGATTTCCAGGTTCTCCTCAACAAATAACCTCTCCAAACTGTGCGGGATGGCTCGTAGGTCAGGCAAAAGCGGTGCTTTCGGACCAGTGCTTTTTTCGGGGATACCTTGTAAAATTTTCAGGCGAACATGTTTTTTAGAAAGGCAAAGACGCAACTCACGAACGAACACCGATTCCGCATTAGAAAAGCCGATTTCCGGGTACCTCGAACCAATCCACGAGTGTTGGATGCAAGTTTGGACAGTTTGGAAGGACTGGAGGAAGCAAAGTAGGGGCGAGGATACCCTGGCCAATAAAAATTTGCATTCCGACCATCTCCACTGTGGGTATCCCCTTGCAGGTAGTGAGTCCTCCTCACCTCACTCACGGACCACATTCCATCATGCCATGACACCTTAATGGGTAAAAGCAACAAATGAGATTCAACTATTCCTCCTTTTTCCTCTTCAAAACAACATATGAGGACTGTCCTAATCCAAAAAGAGCCCGAACGTCCGTAAACCGGTCTGGGTCTCCGGCTTGAATCACAAGCGCGTTGTTGATACATTCCTGCGTTCCCTCTCGAGCCGAATCGCGTAACTCAAACACTGCCTCCTCGTTATCGGCATCCACGTTACTTGCGTCTATAGGTTTCCCAAGAACAATGTACTGTGTTTGGGGCCGCAGAAACCATGGCTTGTAAACTGGAATTCGACAGTCAGCCACTTGCGGAGGGACATATCCCTTGGAAAAGGGTTTTGCAGTAGCATCATCCTTCTTGGACTTGACTAACCCACCACGTGAGTCGCCAACGAGGGCAAATAACCAACGGGCGGGAATGGAAAACCAAATGTCAAAAGAGTCTTCAAGGCCGACAGAAGCGAAGGGTACGATCGTGTAGCCGTACTTCGCCGCAAATCGAGCAAATCCAGCGCGGTCGGCCCAGAGCAGCGTGTACGGTTTGATGCGCGCGTCCTTGGGATCAAGTCTTGTCTATGAGGTCATAATGGGGTGCCATCCGACAAAAATACTTACTTTCCAGACTTCCTCCGCGCCTCCAGGATAAATTAGGACGGGCGAAGTCCCGCTTCCCATCAAACGATCCACGTTTTCTCGAGTGCCAACCACGCCCCCAATGAACTTGATGAGCTGAAAGAAAATAGGAATTTTGCTATGCGCACGGTCCGTGATAGTGCGAATGCGGTTCTGCGATGAAATTCCTGTCACAAGTAAGCTTTTGGCGTTGCAAACGCCGCACCTTTGTCAACTTATTTACAGCTGGAAAAAAAAGTGAAATATCGAGGGCCCAATTCGTGTGATTTCCCACGTAGAGAATCTTGGTTGCATCCGAGGGCAGATTCTCTTGGCCAACCACCTTGACCGGGAAGAGCCATGTGATGGGAGAGAGGAGAGCAGTAAACCAGTGACCGGGCGGCTTCCAATCGAGCGGATCTACGTATGGCCACGCCATGAACGCGGAGTAGTTTTTGGCAGCAGTTCTGGAATGACTGTTCATCAACGGTTGATGGCCAGACTGAGGTCAGAGTTGACTCAACTGCTCTGGATCCAGCGCATACGAGGAGCCAAACAGGATGAAGGGCAGGAGCAGCGACTCGGAGTATCGCCAGTACCAGAGCGCACAGAGGAACAAGACGTGGCTTGCGATCAAGGCCGACGAAGCCGTTGCTGAGGCTGGCTTCCCTGCTTCCCTCGTAGGGACGACGGGAGCTTGGGCTGCGTGCTCCATGTGCTCTGCGGAGATTCTTTTCCCCCGCCTCAGCCAACCATTTCTGAAGCAAATTCAAAATTCGATTGTTGACAATTATATTATATTTCACTACAAAGATCATGATACTGCAGCAATGGAGCTAAATGAACAGGAGCGTCGAACCAGTACGGGTGCTGCCGTAACGAACGCATCATACGCGCCGCGTCAATGCCTCCGCACGGACAGCGACAACAAGCGTCTTTTACAGAAGTCAGTAATAGTGGTGGTAGAATGTTCGTTTGATTCATAGGGGATCTGACTACCTCAACTGGTGGAGTTGGTGGACTGCCGCTATTTGTTGATTGCCTGTTGTCAAACGCATTTCTCAGCAGTTGGTCCATTAGGGGTGTACGTCGAACCATGCCAATGACGGTTTTGAACATCGGCATCTCGCTTGGCCTTCTGAAAAACTCTGAGTCGCGCTTCATTGATTGCAGATTGTCCATATCTTCTTGAAGCCAATACGCAATGACCCGGTACTTGAGGCCATTACTTCCAGTAAGAGAGAGGGTGTATTTTGATAAGGGTCGGGGAGGGATGCCTGACTCTGCCTCAGCCGGTGTTCGAGGTGGATCAACTTCACTGTAAAACGACGAGAATGCAGAGGTTGGAAATTGCCAGCCCGCACGAACCAAGTAGAATACATACGTGTAATACAGGAATGGTCCTCGATTCTTTGATGGACTCCAGCTGCGACCATCTGTTGGTAGGAAACTCTGAGCGACGAATCACTGCGGAGACACGGACACCTTCTCACCCCTCCATCGAACAATGTTGCCATTCGTGTTTCCAGTAAATACAATCACGGTTCCAGATTGAATAACAAGTCCTGCCATGGATAATGCCGTGGATGTGACGGCACGCAATTTACCAGCCACGCAAGCCTCAACCTGAACACCCCACACAAATCAGAATAAGTTGGGCGCCATTGGACATTCGAACGAGTTGACAAACCAGCAAACTACAGTCAAGCTCGTCCTGCACGAAGCCTTGAAATGTCTCCGTGAAGGAGGGATCGCTTGCGGCTTGATCCTGTGTCTGTAGTGCTGGCAAGGACGAAAGCATCCTGCTTGCGTCCATGGACGTTGGCAGCAACTCCACTCTGGCAGGAAGGGGCGAGTAGGGCTTGTAGCGAGGGCTCGACGAAAGCGGGTGCGGTGATTGAGGCATGTTGAGCGTTTGGGTTTTGGGAGGCAATTTGGGTGGACAGATTGCGCCATCGCGTTCCGAGTCAAACCAAAAAACGGAGATGGGCAAGCCCGCGCCCGGGAGGCTGATCGGGAGAAGCCGGGTTCGCTGCCCTCCGCGGCTGCCTCGGCACAGCGGCGCCCGTCTCGAGCTTGTCGCCTGCCACGGTGGACACTGCACTGCGAGCGAGGGGCGTCGAGAAGAAGGTGATCGGACCGTGTCGGAATCGCATCACTCAACTGAGCGGCAGTGGAGATCAGAATGCACGGAGATGTCAATGGATTCGGGAAGCCCCGCGTTCCTTGCCATCGCTTTCGCATCTCCCATCCGGCTACACGCAATTTAATTCCATCAGTCATGCAGTTGCAAGAAATGCATTTTGCGACGGAGTTTGTGTCGCGAGCAAAATGGGTGATGATGGCAAACAAGTTGGTTTCCTTAAATGACCAAAAAACACTACGACGCCTTCATAACAACTTTCAAGCATATATCTGCCTTCCGCCGTTCTCGGCCATCCATCACGATGCCATCCAACATTCTCACCGCAGTTCCCCTGACAACCACGGCCCGGTAACAGACGCGCCTAATGTACACCTCGTCGCTCAATTCGCGTTGGAACCGCCGATCTAAATGCGCAAATCCCGCCGTGGCGTTGTTGGCAGAGGGCACCGGAACAGGCTCGCCGACCAAGCCGCCTCCTCCCAGACCATGCGAGGGCCGTATGGGCTGTAGTGGGGGGTAGAAACTTTCTGTGATGGGGTTATATCGAAGGTCCAGATGCTCGAGGTAGCGAAGGCGATGCAAGACTCCTAAGGTGCGCTTGAAGTTGGTGATGTCATTTGAACTAAGGTCTAGGGTGATGAGAGTCTGCATATACTTTAAGCAGGAGATGTCGGGTATCTGTGGAGATGGTCAGAGGGGTCTGGTTTCATTGTCAATTCACCTTGTTGTGAGCAACCTTCAGGGTCTTCACGCATTCCATGCTTTGAGCAAACTCCTGGGTGATGCACTTCAATAAGCACCTTTTTGCTACAAGCGTTTGAAGGGTAGCTCGACATGGAAAAAATATATTGAGTGAGTCAATCGGCGTTCCTGTCAAGCTCCATTATTGAGAAAGCTCAGAAAGCTCTCAAGAAGAAGAGTCGATGCCTCACCTGATACATACAAAATTTTAAGCCGGATCGGCTGAAAATTGCCAAAACCCGTGAATCTATCCCTGTCTCCGTGAGTGGCAATAAGCAAATATGAGTGCCTCACCGAACATCCAGTCCTTTCTGGTGATGCAAATAAAGCTCTTCAACGCCATTCGGCAGCTTTCCTGGCATATTGGCAATTTGATTGAAACCCAAATTGAGGATGCGAAGCTGTGGACATTCGCTGAGATCCAACCCTTCCAACTTTAATTCATTCTGTTCCGCATGAAGCTTTCGAAGCGTTTCACTCGCAACTTGCAGAGATGTGAGGGCATTTTTGTCAATATAGAGACATTGCAGGCTCGGAGATGCGCCTCCTTGGACGGTGAGCGTCTGCAACTGATTTTGGGAAAGGTCCATGCAAGTCAACGCAACACTGTGAAGAAGATGAGTGAGGTTGAGAGGTAGCATGTGAAGGATAGGTTACTCACAAATCACTTTTTTGAAGGGTAGCTTCAGTAATCAAGTTACCCGACACGTTCAGCTCACATAGAGAGGACAAACATTTGAGCGATTCCAGCTCAGAGATGTTATTAAAAGACATGTCGGCATATTTTAGGTGCTTGAGATGCGAGAAGCTGGTTATGTTGGATAACCTGACAAACACGTTCAGATCATTTTCGAAAAATATATAAGTTTCCCATACCGATTATTTTTCACCACCAATGTGGTGATGCAATTGGGTATGCCATCGAGATACGTGATATTGTTGCCATTCAAACTGAGGCGCAAAAGGTTCGGCATCAATGCGTCGAGACCCTTCACGTCTGACAAGTCAGAATCATCAAGGCTTAGATCGAGGGTGTGAGTCCACCCTTGTCGATTGTTGTCTAGGTATTCCAGTATTTGCTGTAGTGAAGGCACGGCATTTATTGCCAACGTTCGTCGATCTCCCGGCGGCGGAGAAAGTGAGCATGCAAGTGTATGCGGATGAGCCGCCTGTAATTCTGCCGGGATTTGAATTTGTTCTAAGGAATGAAGGGCCTACGATTCATTAAAGATCGTGAATATCACAAAATGCGGTGCATGTGAATGAACTCACACTGTCTATGTCTTTGAGAAAGCTGAGTCCTGTGGGTTCGAAATATCCAGACAGTTCTGGCTCATTGGTTTTCTTGTCAATGTCTTCAATGTCATGTTGGAAGGGTTGCGAGGCTGGTAGGGCAACCTTTTGGACACTCGAAGAATCTGAACGAGTTTCTACGAGATCAGAAAATGCAACAATAGGACTATGTTCATGATAAGCTTGTTGATGAGAATCAATATCATCCACATGTACATCCAATGCTCGGTCGTCTAAACTGCCAAACGAATGTATGCTTCCAATCCCAGATAAGTCCGAACTCTCTTGAATGAATCTTCCAATTCCTGCTGTCTGTTGCTCCGCAATCGAATCTTCGGGTGGTCCTTCCCAGCATTGGCGCTCTTCATTAAAGATCATGTTGCACGCTGCACCCATTTTGTTCATGAGGGCGGAGAGAGCCTTCTTTGAGTTTGCATTCATATTCCTGATTTCGAAAAGTGATTTTGGGCGCGTTTTGGATGCGGATTGTGGCACCGCTATCGTGGCCGTGTCGTTGAATTGCATAGACGTTTGCGAGGACAGGTCAAGGCCAAGTTGGTTTGTTCCTCCCGCACTCTCCAGGTCATCAATATCTTCTGGATATGTTTCCAGTGGCTGCACGAGGGCGGGGGAGGGTTCTTGCGGGTTCGGCCTGTCAACAAAATCCGGACACTGCTGCTGGTCACCTCACCTGCTCCACTCAGCGATGCATTGCCTCCGCCACTGTTCTGATGAAGATCCTCTGAGGAATCGAGCGTGGGAATTTGCGCCAGAATCGCGCCGAGTGCCGAGCGAGTGACGGTGTCGAATGAGGCAGAGAACAGCCCGCTTTCGTTCCCCTTCGACTGAGAGAAGGGCCGCCTGTCTTCCACAGTGTCGAAGTTCCACTCGAAGCTCAGCGCGCTGGTCATCGGGGATGTCAGATGACGAGATGGATTCGGAGTGGGACAGTTCTAGGATTTTCGTCTGAAATATGAGCAAGCAGCCTCAGTCCTCTCAGGGGGCCAAGGGAACGCCGTCCTCGGCTCCGACAGCATCGGCGGTGTTGAACGACGTGCGTTGCCTCCTAGGATGGACGCGCCCTTCGACGTGGTTGCTGGCAATAACTTCCCCTTCAACCAATCGTCATATAGGAAACTTGGTCAACGTATATCTACGCTATTGCTCCCGATGAAAGAACGGGAATTTCACTCCAAGCCGCTTATGATATGATCGGCAGTGGTTATCGATCCCGCTTCACTGTCTTCAGCAAGGCGGATCTCATGGGCTGGGTAAGTAACGCGCGAAAACATTATTATTTCCAAGATGAATCGAATATTGCGCGTGGAAATTTGTTGCTTGTTGCGCCATTCAAAGTATTTGACTCATCCCCATTGCAACCAGTACTCAGAAAACATCAAGGCAGATTACTGCAAAGATTTCAAAGCAGCTCTCGACGCGAATGGGGGAAATGATAACGAAGTGCCTGAAGCTATCATGGCAAGATTGATAAAACAGCGGCTGTTGATCCTGAAGCAGGAAGGTATTGAAAAGAGGACTGCCGCAAAGCTTGCTGCGGTCTGTAAAAGCATAGATTGGGGTCCCAAACTGAACAACGATTCGGTTCCAGGAAACGCCAACAACTCCTCCCACCCAGCTTACTGCCGAGGCCGCCAAAGCCGGTGTGAAATCTCCAGCCAAAGACGATAAGTCAAAAGACCGTGCCAAGTCTCCAGGCAAGAAGGGCCCCACCGGAAAGGGAGATAAAAAAGTGCCGGAAATCACCTCTCGTCCCGAGAGCGCGACACCTGCTGAAATATCGAAACGAAAAACCAAGCTCCGCGACAAGGGTGCCAAAAGCGACAGCAAAATTGTCAGCATTGGCGACGAACCCCTCGATGGACCTGACTCTTACATCCTTCTCAAGGACTTTCACAACCTGAAAGTCCTGAACGCCCTTATGGAAGAATATGACGTGCCATTGCATTGCATTTTCCGGGTTGTTCCGCATTTGGAGGGGGCAGGAACTGGTCTCGAGGTGAAGGTGATGGAGAGAGCGGGACTCACAGATGTCGCACCTGTGAATCGAGTACTTGCAGAGGCGAGGGAGTGGTGTGACAGCGCTGGAGAGGACAGCTATTGGCGAGGGGTCGCTTGGAATGTGATCAAGTTGCCTGCCACTTTAGGGTCTGGACAAACAGGGGCCTCGCCCCCTACCAACGCAGCGGCTGCCACTGCGCCACCAGGAATTGCCGGAGCACCGAACTCCAGTCCTGGTGGAACTGCTGGGTCCTCGGTACCCGGTGGATTGGATGGCAAAGAGATTTTTGACGCCATTGCACTTCGAATTTACTCTCAACTTCGGATGAGACGTGATTTCAAGACAGTGTACAGCGACGAAAAAGTGGTGTTGATTCCTGGAATTACGGACGTCAACATTGTGAAGACCCAAATGCGCAGTTTGGGCGGCTTGCTCGACTTAATGCCGTACTCTGTGTTTTTGAATTCTGAGATCTTGTTGGGCACTGTAGTGGAACAAAGTATGAGAGCGCTAAAGGCTGAGGAAGATGTAGATGCTATGAACGGAATGGATCCAGTTCCACTCACGTTGATCGATGATATGGGACCGTTAGTGAGTTACTTTGAGAAATCTCTCAAGAAACTGTCTCTTGGGGTTGGAAAATCGATGGGGATAGGTGCGAGTGGAATGGTAGGTTTTGGTACTACTCCTCCCGAACCATCCAAATTGTAAGTGAAGTGCTTTGATGTGGTGTCATCTACGATGTAATGCATTGCCAACAGGAAATTCAGCCGCTTTGGAGACAATTTGACTACATCGAAGTATATGCTTGGGGATCTGTCCTCTTATAGCTACAACACTCATGAATTGATTGCCAGCACATTAGATACATTCCCTATGCTGCAATATCAAAGCACTGTGCGGGAAACAACGGGTTTCCTCGATCCTTCACAAAAGGTGGCGAACCTGGAGGAGTTGAGAAAATGCTCAGATGCCAATTTCTCAGACATAATACGTGTGCTCTTGCAAAATCATTGCGAAGACTTGCTTAAGCAGGGCAAAACGGTGCAAGATTGGAACCTGAACGATTGGTGTTGGTTCGAAAACTTGGATAAAAGCAGCATGATTCAAGTGCGTGTTCTCATGGCCCTGTTATGGATTATTTCAAATACACTGAACTTTAGGTTTTGCAATCTACAAAAGTTTCCCACCCAGTTGTATTGTCCAAAGTGTGTGACAAGACAGGAAAGCTGATTATCGTAATGGCAGGCGAAGGAGGTGTTGGAACGAAGCAATACGATGGTGAATTCGAGCTTCATGTAAGTTCCGGATGCAGTTGCACGGTACCGTACTTATTTCACTTTCCGGGAAGGTCAAAACGAAAGTCAATTTTGGTCTCTATCATGAACTGCTTGAAACCTTCCGGTCCTTTGTCAACATAGCCCCACTTCCCAAAACTAAGTCAGAGACAATTCAAAGATCGCCAGTATATTCTTCAGGAGACTCCGTCGTTCAGCGCAAAGATAAATTTACAATCATGTATCCGTCTGATGGAGGAAAGATTACGGTGCATCGCGATCAACATTTGAATTTTCGACAAGGTGGGTAAATGGGAGGGATGGTTGGAGCAAACACAGGCACGCTGACATGTTGAAATGAAAAAATAATAATACAGACATTCGAACAAGTATCGACTACAAGGATACTCACATTATATTTGCCAGCTCAGAACAATCCAAAAATGGTCCGTACCTGACCGCCGTCCTTGAAAACGATGTAGTTTTCTCCGTCGCTGAAATAGATGGATTAAGCAACGTCGTTTTGTCGTGTGCGAACGGTTTGATTATTGAGTTCCGCAATAACGGAACCATCGTGCAAAAACATGATGCCCTTCTCTCAAGTCAGATGAGTGATGGTACAGTCAAAGGAAATCCATTGGAGGAGTTGAGCCGTGTCATCATGCAAGATGTAAGTCACTGAACGAGTTGTACCATGCATAGTTCCCTCATCTTTTGATGCAGGGAACTGTGATCCGCTACCTGAACAACACGCTCGTTGAAGTGCTATTTTCCGACGGCACGACTGCAATGTCGTCAAAAGAAGGATGGATAACAACCTCCAATGACGGGACTCGCAAAATGACGAACTCTGCTGGCGAGTCATCAGATCTCGTCGGTATTAAATACGCCCGCGAAACCATTATTGCCTTAAACGAAACAATTATTACAAGAGAAGATATGGTTATTGCGACGCAGAAGAAGGATGGTAGCTTGATCACAGAACATGCAGATGGAACTCTTCTTCAAACCGACGTTACCGCCGGAGTTGTGATGGTTGAAAAAGAAGGCATGGCAAAAGTAATATTCAAAGGGGACGGGAAGAGTGTGTTGTTGAAGCTTAAAGATGGAAGTATCGTTGAAAAAACAGAGAGTGATCATGCAAAGGCCAAGTATAAGATATCAGATGTAAGTCTCCTTGAGCAAGGCTTCCACGTACTTAAGATCAATATTAGGAATACAACACTTTTGAATTTGAGACTTCGCTTGATGGCCTTTCTTCCTTTCGAGTGAAAAGTTCGCCTGATCAATTTGTGACATACAAGTTTGATTGGATGAACGGAACACTTGAAACTCTTGATTCTTCAGGAACAAAGTTTATTGTCACTTCATCTGGTGCATGCTCAACTGTTGAAGAAAGTCAAGTTCCACTTGCAAGTGCAGGCGACAATGTCGTCAGGAACAAATGTCCTGGATTCGTCCGGAGTCTCGTTGATACGCCCATACTGCCCCTTGATTCAAGCGCGAGAAATCCTCCTCGATTATTTATAATTGATGAAAATGGGAGCGGCATTCAGCTTCTTCGGGACTTGGATTTAGTTCCTTACTTCAAAAAACAACTCCATAATCCAAACTGTGAAATTTTGGAAGAAATTTTGGAGGAACTGTGTGTCACTTTGATTGGAAAAGAGTATGGACAGACGGAGGGCTCAAACGACATTGTGATTTATCGCCAGGTAACTTGGAGCGTTGTTGCTTTGAAATCAGATGTCTTTAAAAACACTTGAATGATAGCTGACTCGCCATGGCGAAATAAGTGCCAACAAGCGAGCTCAAATTAAAGCTGACATTGACGCTTACTCCCAGGTGAAAGCAAAAATGGACTTTGTACCCAAACCACAGAATTGGCAGGAAACAGGAGCCTCTCTGGAAGCGACAACTGCCGGATTTCAAGAAGTTGCACCTATTGCGTTTGAAGACGCTGAGAATGTTGAGGCAGTGGAAGTCCCACCAGTTCGGCGTCCGACGGCACTCGTTTTGGGTCAAAGCCGACAAAAGACAATAGAGGAGCTTATGAAACTGTATAAGATCCCAAAACGAGGGCAAATGATCCAGGAAGGCGAAAACAAAATCAAAAAGGAGGTTCACCATCTGTTAAAGGAGGAAAGACTGACCAAGAAACGACAAAGCAATATCCTTGATGCCTCCCATTGAAACATTTCCATTCATTCAAATTCAATAATTGTTTCAACAATAAGTCCTCTTTTCATGATTTATTGATTGCCTCGGCAACAAAAAGGACGAGAAAGCAACCATGCTATTCTGAGAGACTTTGAATTTCGTCTTTGAACATTTTTAGGATTTTGGGAACGTATTTTTGTGTGAATTGGTATAGCACCTCGATTCCCTTCAGTTGGTCGTTCAAAAAGCTATCACTCGTGAACGAAAGGAAAATTATTCACCATGGAGCCAGGTAACCACGCCCACCAACACCAGCCTACTTTGCACAAGAACCAGAGCGGTAAAAAGGCCATGATTGGTTCGTAAAGCGCGTCTTGCACCACATTCACGCACCGAAGGACCAAAAAGTAGAATCCATACAGTAGAATACCTCGCGTATTATTTTCGAGACAGCTGTTAAGGAATGCACGGGCGGGCAAGAATGTGGTGAGCGCGTTGCTGACTGTCAGGTGGCCAATGTGGAAAGCCAAGGATGCGGCTGTGATAAGCAGGAGGACAGTTGCAATTTGTGTCTTACGCCGAATTGCGTTTAGATGAAAGGAGTTGCGAATGAGCTTTCAGCGGACCTTTGGGATCCGCAGTTTTGCTTCGATCCAGCTCAGGACGCGGTTTCGTGAGAGGAGGAAATCTGAAAATAGCGTTTGGTTACACGTCTGGATGCAATGTGATCTGGTGTACCAAAGTGGCGGATGTAAGCGTCTATGTGTTCCATGGCTGTGTTTGTTTTGAGTTTGCGTCGCTTGTCAGAGTCACCAAATGCTTTTATTCTGGAGCCATCACTGGCCCGGCCCTGAGCACTGCTTCTCGTGAAACGATTTATTTCTTTCTTTACTTTGGGAGAATTAAGAAGGAGAAATCACCCAAAAAAAATGGTCGACCGTCAGGTGCGTGGCAAAGGATGACCACGACCAAGCTCACACCTGTCTTTCGGCAATAACCAGAATCGCGCTGGAGTCAAGTTTGGTGGTGGAGGCGTTGCTGGTTCATCGGAGAGCAACGTGGACCGCCGCGAGCGACTGCGCAAACTTGCGCTAGAGACGATCGACCTCGCCAAGGACCCGTACTTTATGCGCAACCATTTGGGCTCCTACGAATGCAAGCTGTGTCTCACGCTCCACTCCAGTTGAGTTTGTTGGATATTTGCTACTTCAAACCCGTGGACCTGACACGGCGTACAGACGAAGGATCCTACCTCGCTCACACTCAGGGGAAAAAACATCAAAGTAACTTGCATCGCAGAGCCGCAAGGGATGCCCGCGACTTCATGAACCCGCTCACACTTAACGCTCAGCGAGCCCTGGGCGCCCCCGGTAGCGTTCCTGGAGCTATGCCCGTAATGCCGAGGAAGAATGTCATCAAAATTGGTCGACCCGGATGTGAGTGCTCATCACTTGCGCCGTCTCCAGCTTACGAAACAACTCAAACACAGATAAAATCACCAAAATCCGCGACCCGAACACGCGCCAGCTCGGCCTCCTCTTTCAAATCCAATACCCTCAAATTGACAACAAAATCAACCCTCGCCATCGCTTCATGTCCGCCTTTGAGCAGCGCGTTGAGGCGCCCTCTCGCCAGTTTCAGTATCTTCTCATTGCCGCAGAGCCTTACGAAACGGTCGCATTTAAAGTGCAAAGCAAAGAGATTGACCGGGCTGATGGAAGGTTCTGGACCTACTGGGACGTAGATGCACGTCAGTTTAGCTTGCAGTTCTACTTCAAAGGGGAGCTACGTGCCCCGGGGCAAGGGTATGAGGCGGGCGAAAGGACCGTGCATAGTTTGCCGCCCCCGCCATCCAAGGCTTTTGTTCCAACTGGTGCAAATGCTCGTCCTGTTGGATGAGCGTTTTTTGTAGTACATTAAATGGAATAAAGTCAGGATCATGAAAGCGAGCCTATTGGGGAGACGGGTGCAAATGGGGGGGAGAAAATTGGAGTTTGGGCAAGCCCGCTTGGCAATCAATGTCAAACTTTCTGTCATCCAAACAAGTGAATGTGCACGGCCAACGAATCTCGGGAGGATCTGCTGCATATGCAAAGTGAGGAGGTCTACTTCTAGTTGAGCCAGTTGACGATGCAGTGCGATAGATGCGAAAGCAACGGAGACCGATTTGGACGTTGACCAGGAAATGGAGCTTGAGCACCTGGACGCAGCTTCGGTTGAGGACGCGGACGAAGAAGGAGAAGAGGACTACACGAATGAGATCTATGATATCATGTGAGTAGGTGGGTTGTCGGACGGGGATGGGATCGGTTCGGTGTCTTTCCTTTCAGCTTGCATCGTAATTGGGTTGTCAGCACACAACCTCGATGCGAGCTCATGATCACAGTCGTCTTCTTCGCTGAGAAATGAGACCTTATTCATTGCTAAACCACAGTGATTCGATTGTACCGCGTTCAGACAACCCCTCACTGCCAGCACTCACGTTTCGTGTATGGGTCCTAGGCATCTTATTTGGATCTTTATTATGCGTCGCGAATACCATCTTTACATTTCGGACGAATCCGTTTGTCATCTCTCCTGTTGTCGCAGCACTTCTCGCATACCCGATTGCCCAATTTATGGCCAAAACTTTACCGAAAAGTAAATGGCTTAATCCAGGAAAGTTCAATCACAAGGTTTGTGTTGCATCTGAAAATGAGAGTGCTGACTGACGTGATTGGTACTCCAGGAACATGCCCTCATCTTCATTTTCTCGTCCACCATGGGGGCCATTCCTTACGCGTTAAAAAACGTTGTTATCAACAAATATTGGCTTCAGCATTTCAAGGGTAACGTCGCAGATAACGCGACTTGTTTCATCTTTGTGATTGCGACTCAAACTTTTGGATACTGCTTCGCGGGACTTTGCAGACGCTTTCTCGTACGACCTGCCGTAATGCTGTGGCCTCAAAATCTAGGCATCGTTGCCATGCTCAATTCATTGCATCAAGCCGACGATATCAACAACGGACCACTCCACTTATCCCGATCCACTTACTTTTTTCTGGCCAGTTCTGCTATGGCATTTTATCAAATTCTTCCTGGTTATGTTGCGCCAATGCTATCAGCCATCTCGTTCGTGTGCTGGATGGCCGACCGCAACGCGCCGTTTGATCCGGCCCGACCCGCAATGGCACGCGTTCTTGGCAGCGCTCAGAATGGTGTCGGTTTTCTCAGTATCACCCTCGATTGGTCCCTCATCACCCAATATAATGTTATCTTGAGTCCACTCTGGGCAGTCTTGAATCAGTTCATTGGACTCTACCTCAGCCTTTGGATTGCTATTCCGATGTTGTGGTACTTCAATTCCTTCGGCCCTATTGATCGGTGGCTCGGCGCAGATCCGAGCCAAGGTCCAAATGGAAGTGGGAGCCTTTTCCCTCTCGGATTCGCTGTCAATAGCGTCGATATTTTCAACAAGAGTGGAATGGCCATGGATCTACTCACTGTCAAATGGTTTGCTGTGGCGAATGCGAGCGATGCGGCAGATCACAATGAGATTGTGGGGACGTTGACTTTCGATCGAGCGTGGTACAATGCGAATCAACCTTTGTACATTAGCACGTATTTTGCGTTTGAGTATGTGGCATCCTTCGCCGTATTGCTATCAGTACGTGAACATCCTCTTCCCTTTTGTGGGTGGCTAATGACCAGATTGATAGGCAATGATGCATGTGTGGCTTTGGTACGGACCAGAGATCTCGTTTAGGCTCAATACGAAACATCGCGATTTAGACAACGACGATATCCACAATATTCTCATGGATGTGTATCCAGAAGTTCCTGATCTATGGTACCTTGTTCTCCTCGTTTTCACAAGCCTTTGCTTGATTGTCGTTTGCGCGGTCAACACTGGTTTCGACTTGCCTTGGTATGGCGTCCTGGCCGCCGTTGTGTTGGCACTCTACGCAATCATTCCCATTGGAGTCATTGAGTCAATCAGTGGGCAGCAGATCGGTCTCAAAGCAATTGGTGAACTCCTCGGTGGGTTTTTGTTCCCAAAAAACCTGCTGGGAGTCATGACATTCAAGACCATCTCTTCAATGGCCATGGTTCAAGGCCTCACACTTGTAGCAGATATGAAGATGGGTCATTACTTGAAGGTGCCTCCTCGAATGATGTTTGTCGTTCAGCTTGCAAGTAGTGTACTTGGGTCCATCGTCAGCACAGCTGTTGCCATTTGGTTATGTGATACCTTAACGATGCAGAACGAGCAACCCTTGGGCGCGATTCTCGATCGGTTTTCGAATTCTGGATGGTCTGGTAAGTTAGCGATTCGTTTCCTTTAATGGGATGTATCTCACTTTGCTTTGTAGGTGTCCAATACAGAGTCTTTCTCTCAGAAGGACTCATTTGGGGCGCAATCGGCTCGTCGGATTTCCTTGGAGCATACAGCAGCCCGTATTTCAAGATGCTGCTGGGCTTCGCGATTGGTTTCTTTCTCCCCATCGTGCCCTATCTTTTGCATAAGGCTTATCCCAACTCCTTCTGGCATTTGGTCAATATTCCTCTTATATTCGTCTTTCCGGTATTTCGTCCTTCTTGCATCATATGAGTTTAAAGTTGACAGTATGGTAGGCTCAAGTAGGCGGGTTGCGTTCAGATCTTGTGACACCTCTTTTGGTTGCGATTCTATTCAATTACTTTATTCGTGTGTATCGAACGGCTTGGTGGAGAAAGTTTGCATACATGACGTCGGCGGCCTTTGACGCCGGTAATCATCTCCCTTCATCGCTGAAGAATGAGGGTTGAATCGAGGCACTAACATTGGCTGCATTTGCAGGTTCTGGCCTCACTCTCTTGATTATCTTTTTGTTTGCTCATTCGAATTTCCGAAATTATTCCATGCCCTTTCCGTCGTGGGCACTTAATCCAATGGATACGGAGGGTATTATTTCAATGACGCAAAGCTGGCTTATTTGCTTACCCTACCGTTTAGGATGCGCATCCGATTATTACTTGCGCTGCGCGTCACATCGGGCGATGGGCAACAGTTTCGGATACACGTACGATCAAAATCTCGACCCGGCTTGCGTACATTTTCAAATGGATGATTAGCTCCTTTGATTTCTTAGGTAGTTCTCTTCATGCTATAATTGTTCACACAAACTTGATTCCTATTTTCTGATACGTCCAGTAATTTAAACGTCAAAATCGATATGTAATGAAATATTCGCGGCTGATTCCTTGAAGCAATCAACAAGATAACGTGAATTTGAAACTCCAAACGACATTCAAGGAAAACAGGCAAACGATAAAATAAGACCTGTACTAACAACTATGCCAGAGGTCCGACTACCGATTGTCTACCTGCTGCTGATATCACGCCTCCCAATTTCGCTGCCATTGAATTCCCACTTGATGATTTGTCATCCATGCGGTACTTGAAGTTGTTCTGTTTCGAGGCTCTTTTCTTGGAGATCCGAATAGAGGACATTTTCATGGAAAACATCGTGACTATGATCCCATTCTCCAAGCCGCTGACCAAGAAGCAAATGAAGGCTGAAACCGTATTGTTAGTTTGAATCAAAGCAATGAAGTACAGAAGCATAATCACGAATGCGATTCCGATGCAGACAAGTCCGTGTACAGCAATGGTGCGGCACTGCGGGGTGACGGGTTCATCACCAACAATGGTTCTGCGAAGGGTAAAGCAATACAGGAGAATCACGTCGAACACCACGAAAGCGCTTCCAGCAACCAAGTGGGACGCCAAGTTGAGGGTGTTGCCAATGTTTTCTCGGATTCCTAGTTCAGAAACCCATCAAATGATGGAATACAGCGAATGCAGGAAAGCATTCACACCCATTGTCACGTATTCGTGATAGGATGGCAGGATCATTTGAATGACGTCATGAGATCTGATGGAACATAAACGACCTGAAAAGTTAGATCAGATTAACGGTTTTGCGTCACCTCCAAGTTCCGAAAAAGAATTGAAGTAGCATCCAGTGCGGATTTAAGTAGAAATACACTGGCCAAAGGGTACTGCGTCACAAAACAAATAAATTATAGGCTGTCGCACGGAAGCACATGGCAGCTACGCCTCTCAGCAATAAGACTCTATTCACAGGAGTAAAAATTGCTGAAAAGGTAAAAGTCTACTTCATTTCGTATACTTCATGCTTGATGATCACGAACAAGAGACATCCGAACCCCACTGCTTCCGTAAAAGACATGAGGCACAGAAACGGTGAACACTTGCAAGACTGCCTCTTCAAACGGCTTCTTTGGTAGCAAGTACACTAATGTATGAGGAGTGCATCGACGGCGTCGGTGTCATCTATTGTTGCAGGCATTGTTCAGTGAAACAATTGGTCCATGACACGTCGAGGCCTTGAAAGTTTCAACATTAAGCGACTGGAGGATTTTCCTATTTTATTACATCGTAAAACGATGTTCAAATTTGGTGTGAAGCAGATGCCGAGAAAAAACACGCATCATGCGAAAATTCCACGCCTATATTCCAGCAACCTCTGAAACCTCAAACCTCCATCTTTACACCAGCTCCTCCCTTTCAATGCTGTTAAAGTATCATGACTGCTATGGATCCACAGAACGCATAAAAACGCATAAATAGTATCGTCGGTCTGAATCAAAGATAAAGATGCGTGTTGGGCCGTGGCGCGGATTGATTGGCTCGATGATGGGATAGAGTTGTAGCAAATACATTACACGTTGTTCGTCTCTTTTCTTTACTCTGGTAATCGTCGGTCACCATTGCATACGAGTTTCCGAGCGAAGCAAGGGGCGGGAATTCATTGGACCATATGATCAGGAACAATTTTTCATTTCGGATTTAGTGTCAACCAAGCCAACAGATGTCAGGGCCCACGCAGCTCGTACAACAAGTTCTTGGAGCCGTAGCAACCGTTGCGGGAGTTACGGTGGTCGGAATTGGCAGCGCGTGGCTGTGCAAGCGCACGCGGCGGCGACGACAACTCGCGCTCGCTTATGAACTGAACGGCGTCGACTCGGCGTCGGTGGCGTTCGACGCGACGAATGCTCGCATCGAAAAGACGCTTGCCTTCGACCGCTTTTCGCTTCTTGTCAACGGAAGAAGACTACTTCTGCTCTCGGCAGAGTTCCATCCCTGGCGCATCCCAGACAGACCGCGGTGGCGAACGGTCCTCGCAAACTTCAAGGAAATGGGCTTCAACTGGTCGGTCTGTTGAGGGTTTGTTTGTTTGGACAGGGTGGCTGATTTCCCACACTTCGCACTTTGACAGCATCCGAATTTACTTTCATTGGGGATTCCACTCCCCCGCAGAGGGCGTTTACCACTTTGATGGAAATCGGGATATGGACTATCTTCTTTCGCTGTGCGAGGAGATGCGCCTCCTTGTTCTGGCCGCTCCAGGTCAGACACATCAACCGCCGTTATTACTCATTTGATTGATCAAATCGCTTTGATCATTAGGCCCCTACATCTGCTCAGAAACGCAAGGAGGTGGACACCCGACTTGGTTGGTGGCCAAAAAGGACATTCGAATCCGCCATTCAGCTTCTTCCTTCAACAAACCGTTCGACGTTCAGGTACAGTCGCTTTCATCGATTTCACCTCCTCACTGGTTAATTAATTTGCGACCTTACTCAAACAGTATTCGCATTACTGCCGGGAATGGCTCCATCAGATCCTACCCATTATTGCAGCCCATGAAATCACTGCGATCCAAAGCAGCAGCTCCAAGAAGCGTGGTTGCGTGATTGGCGTACAGATTGAGAATGAAAACTTCGAAAACTTCAAGGGAATTCCCGTTGGCTGCGCGGATGACATGCGATACCTGGCGCGAGTTGCACGCGAATGCGGCATCACTGTACCCTTATTTCACAATGACGGATTTGAGGTTAGTAATTAGTTTTTACCTCTACCTTGATTGGTCGCATGACGAAGCCTCTACCTTGCCTGTCAGGAGGGATCCTGGGTCTCGCGCGATGACAATCACCGAGAGCATGGACACTCCACCTTTGGTTTGGACTGGTACGCGTACGACAAGTACGTTGTCTTCTGCCCCACCAGTACACCGCAGTCCCTCCTTGTGGACCCGGGTCCGCAAGGAGACCTGATGGTCTGGGAAGAATGGAAACCGTCCTGCGTGGAGCACTGCATGGACAGCATGGAAACGAAAGTGCGCGGCTTTGGCGGATGCGCAGCATCCGCGCCTATGTTTATCGCGGAGCTTCAAGGCGGATGGTTCAACCATTACATGCTTCCCTGCTCTTATGATGACATTTACAAGTATGTCTACTGGTGTTCTTCACTTTGTATTCAAAATAACTGAATCCTGGCCGTGCATAAAGCTACTATGGCGACGACTACACGCGCCTCGTTCTTGATAGCTCCCTCGCGCAGGGCGTGACCATGCTGAACCTTTACATGGCCTACGGGGGCACGAACTGGGGCACGCTCGGGGACCCGGATGTGTACACGAGCTACGACTACAGCGCCTGCGTGCGCGAGTACGGGTACCTCAGCGGGCGCGGACGCAAGCTGCGGCTAGGAATGGCTTTTGCGCGCAGCTTTGGCGCCGCGGTGGTTGCGCGGAGTGAGCGCGTCGCGGCCAAGAGAGTGATTGAGGTGGTGCCTCGCCGCATGCTGAACGGGCAACGGAGGGCGGGGGATGGAGTTGTGTTAAGCTTTTGGAGGAACTTTAGTGAGAAGCGCACGGAGGTGTACACTGCCACTGTTCGTGGGCGGCCTGGTGTTGTGCTACAAGGTCGGTTGCAGTACAAGAGGTCCTTTGTGGGTATTGGAGAGTACACGAGTGCTGGCAGTGGATTGCGGCTCCTCCTTGCCACGATGCCTGTACACGTACGTACACATGTGAAAGATAGCGGTAGTCGAGCTCAAAGGAAGCTGGAAGTGTGGGTGCTTCAAAATGACGAGTTTGTGGGAGGCGAGCTTGCGTTTGATGGACGAGTGGAAGTGACGCGGGAATCGAGGACACTCCGACCATCTGTGGAGCTTGTCGCAGGACAAACAAGTATAATCCGTTTTGTCGGGGACATTGGTTGGTGCGCGTTGCGTCGGGAAGGGCGTGTTGAGGATGCGGGGGAACTGTTGCTGCTTTTCTTAAAGGAGCAGGACTTGATGACGTTGGTTCCGTCGTTTGAGGAGAACTTCTGGTTTGATGCCGAGGACAAGGCATCCGCGGCTGTCAGCACCTGTGACCCTTTGAGTCTGGTGTGGGGTGCATACGGTGTGCAACATGACATCAAATCTGGAAAGCTGGATATCGAATGGCAGTGTGGTCAGGAATTTGCATACGCACTGTTCTCTGCGTCGTCAGTTGGATTTGGTGTACACGGTTTCGGGTCATTGCAGGACCCCAGCAGCCCCTTCCTTGGATTCCCGGGACTTCGGATTCGTCAGCGTTCCGCTTCGTCAACTGCCGCTTTGTTGCTGACACGCGGTCCAGTTGATGATGGAACCCCAATTCCCGCTAAGCTAGGCAACTGGACAACACGCGATACTCAGTTTGAGGACCTACCATGGACAGAGCTCATGCTGACCGGACGCGATAGAAGCACACCATCGTTGGATTCAATCGATTTGGGCTTCACCTCCGGCCATGTCATTTATAAGCTCACTATCAACGCCAAAACTTTCCAACCCACGCTAGGAGTGAATCTGAAACTAAGCATCAACATGCGACATCGCGCCGTCATCAGCCTGAACGGCAAACACATTTTGGGTGGACACACAACCTATGCGCATCGGCTAATGAAGGCTGGCTCCAAGCAAGGCCCAGACCCTTTCAAGGACACTAAGGACTATATTCTTCCTTTTGAGCAATTATATACAGATGGACAGGACAATGTCGTGTACGTGATTGTGGAAAGCTTCGGATTGAACCGGCAGGCATTCATCTTAAATGACATTCGCTGTCGTCGCGGGATTCTCAATGTTGGGCTCGTGAGTGTTGCTGGTGGCGGGGACATCCTTGGTCTCTTCTCCCGTCGGATAGAGTTTGCGCTTCATGTGACAGGAGTGGATATCCGGACATTGAATGAGCCGTTCAATTTATGTGGGTTCCCAGACGAGCACGTGAAAGACGGTTGGATGCAAGCAAGTGATTGTGGTGCCGTCGCGAAGGAGGGAGCCGTTTCGTTGTTCCGACTCGGCGCGGACAAGTTGCCCCGGTGGTTCTCAGGGGTGATGGAGGTTAGCCCTGCGATAACGGGGAGGGGCCTTCGAGTGCCTTTGAGGTTTCACGTGACCGGGACTGCCACCGCGCACATATGGGTCGATGGTGTGTATTTGGCACGGTATTATGGGAATGGGGATTGTGTGCAGCGAGACTTTTACATCCCTGACACGTATGCGAAGGGGTCGCGGCTTGTTAAGGTACTCGTTTATGACGGGCGACCTGGATCCGATTGGATCGGAATTGAAGTGAAGGGGTGGGAGGTTGCAGAAGGGTGGAGTGGCAATCTGATGGAAGGTGGAGAGGTGTTTGCAACATGTGTCGAGCACTGGTGAACTCATTTTGTACATTTCTTACCCCTCATTTTTTTCAGCTACTACTCTTGGATTCTATTATTGACTCTTTTTTTCTTTTTTCTGCTTCACGAATAGATAGGTCGAAGGACTGCAGATTCAATGAACCTTTTCAAACAATGGGAAACGCCGGTTCTCGGCCGTCAACTACCGCTTCGCGGGGCAGATCCGCTCCAGATGCTAGTTCTTCGCATCTACTAGAAGCAGTCAACAAGCTCGTGAGTATTTATTTATTCTCGTTCCTTCATCCTGTTTGATGGTAACTTTAGATTGAAATTCAAAACCAAGCTGTCGCACTGCAAAAAGAAAGGCTTCAAGTTGAAACAAGCCTACTATCTCAGAAAATATCCCTTCAATCACAAAAGTTGGAGATGAAGCGGGCGGCTTTTGAATGGCGGAAACAACATGGAGAGACAAGTTTGGCTCCTGGTCAAGTCGCGTTTAAAAGCTCGGAAAGGCTCGCCAAACCCAGCGGCGTCTCTCCTATGACGTCTCATCCAAATTTGGCTGTAGATGATGCCCAGAACAAGAATGCTGCTAAGGAAGTTTCGCAAAGCAAGGATCTCATTGTCGCGCCATCGCGGAAAGTCCCACTTACAGGGGCAAGCTTCAAGGCGAAAAAGATTTTCATTTCTTACTGCTGGCATAATTCAAGGAAGCAAAAGGAAATGGACTTGCTTGGAAAGCTGTGCAAGCCTGCAGATATCGAACGGGCAGGAATGTGAGTCGCGTTCAATCACCGTCAGGTTTCTCATAGTTTCAATTTCAGATGGGATCCACGCGTTTCTACTTACGAAATTATCAAGAAACTTGGTTTCAGCCCGTGGTTGGATGTGGAGCAGCTTGAAGTTGGAACAAAACTTGAGGGCTCCCTTGCGGATGTACTGAGCGACGAAGTTTCACTTGTTATAGTCCATGCTTCAGACGAGTATGCTGCGAGCGCAAACTGTAGGAAGGAGTTTGAGTTTGCGATGGTAAATTCTGTCCACGATCACATACAGCGTTCTCAAAAAGGTTTTCAGGATCTTGGCCTAAAAATCATTCCAATCATTGTCGGAACACCCCCCATTGACCCAAAGAAGGATCCAAAAGGCGCGTCAGTCGAGTGGGTGCACATGTTGGCATTTTTGAATTACTGATGCAGCTATAGGACCAACAAAAAGCGAAAACCATGGTCAAAAGGATGGCTCGGATTCTCAATCAACCATATTTTGTATATTGATGCCCGAAACGAGAATGCGCTGGCGTCCAGCAAGAAAACCGTCGAAGAAACGATTGCCAAGGAAATGCTTGCCCTTTTTTCAATACAAGCCCCTCAGTTATCTTCTTCTGGTCAATTTTCCAACATACGGGATGCTCTCTTAGCAGGAGAAGAGACGGCAGTTATGTCCCTAATTGAAACAACCACCGAAGACTTGAACATGCCATGCGAAACAGGCCAGACGATTTTAGAATTGGCTGTAGCAAAATGCTCACCAGAAACACTGGAGATACTTTTTAAACATGGACTGCGAGCCAACCTCTTCAACACCGCACCACTTGTCATAGCAGTGCAGCGAAATGCGAGAGATTTGATAGAGCTTCTCATTCGATATGGAGCAGATTTGAATGCATCAAATATGATGAAGGCCACTGCACTCCATATTGCTGCAAGTACGTAGTCTTCATGCGTTATTGTGGTTATGAACCTTTTTATGCACAGCCGTCGGGACGCGCGAACTCTGTGAACTATTACTGCAGAACAAAGCCAACACTGAAATGTACAATTCATCTGGTTATACACCATTTCTAGCTGCCGTTTCAGCTCAAAAACTGGAGAATATTGTTGCCTTTGTTGAAAATGGATCAAACATATTTGCCCTTGACCAACTTGATGGAAATAGCTCCCTCCACATACTGTGCATGAATAGCCAGAATGCAAAGACACTAGAGATCTTTCAGATTTTGGTCCAAGCGGGAGCACAAATTGAGGCCACAAATCATGATGGTTTCACACCTTTGGCTATTGCAGTATCAAAGGGAGCCACTCAACTTGTCTATGAATTTATGAAAGACGAAAACGCAGATCAGATATTCAGGGCGACTGTTGATGGAAAATCACTGCTACATCTTGCTTCTCAGAAAGGACGAATGGATCTTGTCAAGCTCTTCACATCATCCAAGTCTCCAATAACATATGATTTGAAAGCAGAGGATTATAATGAAATGACACCCATTGGACTCGCTATTACTAATGGCTGGCTTGACATAGTCAAGTATTTTGTTTCACTTGACACAAGTCTCTTGACCATCAAGAATGATATGCATGGCAGTTTGCAACTCATTGCAGCAAAGAATGAACAATCTGACATTCTGCGTTACTTGATTGTGGAGTCTGGACACTCTTATGATGTGAAAGAAACAGATGCAGAGACAGGAATGACAAGCCTCATTTACAAAATCAAAAGTGGTTGCCATGCCTCCATTAAAATCCTGAAAACTCTTGAGCCAGGATTGTTGAAGATGAAGTCACATGATGGTACGACAACAATTGCATTTGCTGCTGGACATGGCCAATTAGAGTTACTCAGACAAATGCTGGAAGATGATGAAATCAGGAAAAACATTAAAGACATTGATAGCAAGGGTTGGACAGCCCTCACACATGCAATTGAAAATGGCAGTTTGGAAATTGTCAAGGTTTTGTGTGAAGCTGACTCTTCACTGCTAAATAAGAAAGACAAAAAAGGTCGTAATATGCTGTCAATGGCAGCAATGAGAAACAAATTCGAAATTTTTGATTTCATCTTGAGCCATCCCGATTTTGAGGCTGATCTGGCAGATGTTGATTCTGAAGGGTACAGTGCCCTTCACTTTGCTGCCCAATCAGGAAGCTTGGCAATTGTTGAAATGCTATGTGACAAGTATCCAACATTAATGACTCTCAAAACATGCCATGGGGCCAATGCAGTGTCTTTAGCGGCTAAATATGGATGTCTTGATGTTTTGAAAGTCCTGGTCTTGAATCACCAAGAAATCATGTTTGATTTGAAAGTGAGTGACCACACTGAAGGCCTTACCGCATTCATGAATGCTGTGATACATGATCATACGTCAGTTTTGGAGTTTTTGGCTGAAATTGACCACACATTATTTGACACTTGTGACAGAGAAAGGCGAAACCCTCTGTTTCGGGCAGCATGGAGTGCATCATTTCATTCACTGAAGTACTTGCTGGAGCAAAACTACTTTAAATTTGATATTTCATCCACAGACTATCACAATAACTGGAATGTCATGTCTTATGCTGTGGAGGGAGGTTCAGTTGATATTCTCCACTACTTGCACAAACAAAATCCTTCTTTAATCAATGTCAAATCTGTTACACTAGCTTCACTTTTACATATTGCCACAGACACTGGAGACATTTTGTATGAAGAAGGAAATACTAAGAAAGCAAATGATACAAAATTATGTGAATGCCTTAAATTTCTGGTGCCTAATGGTAAATTTCATCTCAATGAAGCTGATGCCGAAGGTTACAGTGCCCTTGCAAGAGCAATTGAAGGTGGTTTGGTGAAATGCTCTAAGTATTTGCTGTCCCTCAACCCATCACAAATCTCCTTCCGTATGTATGATCAACAGTCATTGATTCATTTGGCTGTTGGCAAGGGGGACAATGTTGATTGTTTGAAGTTCTTGTTGAGTGACACTTACAGAAGCAAGTTCAACTTGAAAGCCACTGATCGAACTGGCTCTGCCCCATTGACCCTTGCAGTATTAAAAGGAAACATTAAATGTGTAGAATATTTGCTTGAAGTTGAGCCTGCACTTATTAGCAATCGCACAGAGGAAGGCCTTTCAGTACTTGAAATCGCCGCTGCAGCAGCACAAAAACGAACTTTCAAGTTTCTTTTCAGGTACTTTGAAGCAGACTTGCAAAGTGAATCCTTTGCTCTTAGTGTCTTGGCTTTTGCAGCGTTCGGCGGTCATGAAGGAATCACGAAGTATGCACGAAGCAAGTTGGACAAAATTTTTGTGGGTATGACCCACCCTGCTACTTTTGATTCAATAACTCTGTCTACCTTATCTTGTGTCACACAATATGCTTTAACCAAGTCTCTTGGTAATGTGACAAAAGTACTCAGCATGGGTTTCATCATTGGTTCTATTTGCAACAATCATGAGGTCATCAACACTCTTGTTCAACTAAAAATAGCATATGATCCTAGGTTGACATTTCAAAAAAAAACAGCCCTCTATTATGCCAAAACAAGAAAAATGGTGCAGAGGCTCCTGCAACTCAATAGTGGCTATCTCCTCACTGTTCCATCTCTGAACAAAAGCGCATTTTACACTTTTGCTGGTGAATCTCTGTGTGAACCTGACCATCTAACTCATATTCTCACCACATTGGTACAATTGCCTGGCATGGATGTCAATGAAGGTTCCTCTGATGCTGTAATTCGCCCTGAGAGACCCCATTTCACTCCCATTCATCGCGCATGTCAGAGCCAACGTGCGCATGCCATCAAGGTGATGCTCTCCCTTCCACATGTGGACTTTACAAGACAGGATGCAGACGGATGCACACCGCTGCATATTCTTGCGCAACACTGTGTGGGGTTGCAAATGGAGGATCTAGATTTCATCATACGGGGGATGGTGCAACGTGGTTGTGATTTGGCTGCTGTGAATGAGAAAGGATTGACTGCAGCAGTGATTGCTGAAAAACGAAGGACGGCATACGGGGGCCTCACTGAGAGCTCTATGGAGCAAGTTTTGAACAGGTATGGGGCCATATTAGGCAAGGGTAGCTTCCAGCAGAGCTTGCTGTCACCGACAGAATTGGCTGATTTGCCAGTCTCTCCAGCACTGCCTCAAAAAGTTATGTCTCCATTGTCACCAGCTTATTCAGACACAGCAACCATGAGGAATATTGAAGCACCTTGCACAGATACCACATATCTTAAATGTAGACCCCTCCATATTGAAACAGAAAAATCATTTACGTTAACAGCAAATGTGAATACCTTGACACCAGCTTCCAACAGTTCTTATTCTCCTTTGTCTATTCAATCTTCAGCATCAACTAGATCAAACTGGTCCCCAGAATCAGCACACAGTGTTGCAGACACCATCCAAAGTACACAAATACCAGAACCTAAGGGTAAGCCTGCAGAACAAAAATTTCTTCAAGATAAAACTGGACCAAATCCAGACGTAAGGTTTGTTGGTAACATGAGCACAGGCAAAACAGGATTCTTCAGTGCAGGCAATTCGGGATCAAAAGAGAGTGTCAAAAAACAGTCTGGCTCCTTTGTTTTGCAGCTTGATGAACAATATCGTGTTGATGCATAAAGCTTTCTCCATTTACTTCAATAAAATGAGCAGGTTCACATCAAGATCATGGGTTAATAGTCAAGGTCCATTGTAGGTGTCAAGCGGCGACGCAAGTTCACATCAAGATCATAGGGAAAGTGTCAGGGGAATGCAACTGGGCTGGGCGCACTGTTGAAACCCCGTGCAGCAGAGAAGGCAAGGACAGCGAGGAGAAGGCTACACAGTAACATTCTCCTGGTGACAGTGACAGTGGGCCAAAACTGTGGGGAAATTTTGGATAAGAGATGTCACGCAGGATGTACGCGTTGATAGCACGACTGCCAGACGGGACTGCTCTTCGGTGGGGAGGACCGAGTGCCAGGTGGCACGGTTGGCTTTCAGGGAAGCAAGCAAGCTAGAATCATTGATGGCTTCAGAGCCAAACGCATAAGCAGACAGGGTCTCTGCATCATGAGGAGATGGAGAGAAGGAAGGAGTGCGTACGCAGTTGTTCACGATGGTATAAGCTGAGGTACCGTCTGCTGCACAGTGGTGGACACTGACGCAGAGAAGAGCAGAGTCCTTTTATGACGACGGGAAATGCAACGACCCTCCCGAGTGGGTCCACGCTTGAACCGACCGGCGGAGACGAGCGCGACACTTGGACGGCTCCGGACACAGACGAAAGTGCGTTGGAGCGGACGTTGACGCACAGGTTCGCGTGGCGTCCCTGCGCGGCGGCCACCGCCTCACCGAAGGGTCGACCGTCCGCGCGCGCAACAGACACAATGTTGAGATCGCCCGTCGCAAACGAGGACTCCAGCCACCCGATGCAACGAACCATGTGACTTGGTCAACAGGATTTTTTTATCGCGGTGAAGAAAATAGAGAGGCGCCGAACATGGGTGGACTTCAATGGACAATCGTCATCAAAGGTCTCCAATAACCCATGCCTCCACCACTTCTCCCTCTTTCAACTCACTCCACTCTGCACTGGATGGGGGTAACTTCAACAGCACGTTGGCTCCCTTCATAGACAGTAGTCGCGAACTCATTTGAGAGCCAGTTCCATGCGCAATGCACTGCATTGCCTTGGTCTGCGAGTTGGATTCAATCACAACGCGAGCGCGGTAGAATTCGGGGCGTGAGTCAAGCGGGATAGAATGTGCAATCTTGGATGGGAACACCAGTTAGCCCCAGATTTCTCACTTTAGCCTCACCTTGACAAAGAGACTCGTTAATTTAGGGTTCGAGTATCCAGCCATACTCCGCACCGCTGGCACAACAAACAAATAAAATCCAACCAGCGCCGATACGGGGTTCCCGGGCAACCCGAATACGAGCTTTATCCGTCCTCCATTCTTCGGTTGCACCGTCGCAAAAGTGCACGGCTTGCCGGGTTTCATGGCCACTCTTCCGAACCACAATTGCGCACCCAACCGGCGCTCCAGAACGCTCTTGACAAGATCAGCCTCGCCCATACTAACTCCTCCTGTGGTAATGATCACTTCGGCTTCGCTAGCCATAGCGCGCTGGAGGAGGTCCGCGAGGCTTTCCTCAGTGTCCTGCGCTGGAGCAGGAAAAGTAAGGACTTTGCAGTGCGGGAGTGTTGTTTGGATAGCCGTTCTGAGAGTGGGTGTGTTTGTATCGCGGACGTTGTTTGCGTGGGGGAGTGGGGATGGGGTATTGAAGGGCACAAGTTCGTTGCCTGTACTCAAAATTGCGATTGCTGGATGCGGTATTGCCAAAACCTATTTTGAGATATTGTGAGGGAACGAGCGAGGGCAAGCCAAGTAGGAAAAGGGGACCGCACCTCGGTTATTCCCACCGACGCCAGCAGGCCTACCTCCCCACCGGCAGCACTCACCACACTGTTCTTCTCCAACATGACCTCACCCACAGCCGCATCGCTCCCAATCTCCCTGATATTCTCCCCTACCCGGGCCTGCACCAGAATCTTGACCATGCGTTCTTCGACCCCTGCATCATCAGTTTCCACCAGTTCCGTATCCTCCACCATCACTACAGCCTCCGTACCCGCAGGTACCATTGCACCCGTCGTCACCCGCGCCACGTTACCCGCGCGCAGCAGCACAAGTCCCTCCGCGGACGTAGCCTCACCCGCGCTCTGCGCCGCCACGACGGGATACGTCCCCGGTCCGTCTGCGGTTACAACAGCGTACCCATCCACCACGCTCGCGCGGTATGCGGGGACGGGGTCCCGCGCCACGGCGTCAGCGGCGAGGACGTAGCCCGCGAGGGATTCGTCGACGGGGTGCCGGCGGGGTGGGAGCGGGGCGGCGTGCTGCATGACGAGAGCGAGAGCTTGGTCAAAGGGGATGAGCGGGTATGGGCTCTTGCGGACACGTCGGGACACTGAGTGACGTTTTTGATAGGTGAATTGTGTGAACTTGAAAGGGAAACTATGAACCTGGAGCAGATGGGTCGTTTGAAAGACCAAATGCGTTGATTTCTGCGCCAGGGACGGGAAGAATGTCATCTCTGTGGTGGCAAACATGCCCGCCCCCACGATGCGAGTGTTTGTGGCCCCCATGACGCGCCATTCCCGCGCCACCCACCAGCTTACCCGCCTCCGCGGCGGCCATAGAGGCATGCGTGGCCTCCCCAGCTCCCTGGCCGCCACGGGCAAGTTCCACGGCGTGGGGCAACACGAGCACAACGGCGTTCAAGTTTTCTATAGCCCCCTTACGCGATCCAGGCAGAGTCAAAATGAGCGTGTGTCGACGCACACCTGCGACGGGCCGAGAGAGTGCAGCCATGGGTGTAATAACGAGGGAAGCCGTAATCATGGCTGTAGTGATTCCAGGAGCGGCCCGGTCAATGAGGGGTGCGACTGCCTGATTGTTTGTTTGCATTTCCGATATTCCGTCCGAATGAAGGACGTTAAGTAAGGTACCTCGGGCGTGTTGTCGCGCACGCCGAAGCCAGTTCCACCGGTTGTGAGAATCAGGTCCACCGCATCACCGCCCTCGTCGCTCCACTTTCGCACAACGTTCTGAATGCGCGGCACTGAATCTGGAACTGTCTCCGCGGCCACTACGCTCCAGCCCTGCGTTTCGCACAGCGCGCGCAAGGCCGGGCTTGACGTGTCCTCGGCGCTGCCCGCGGACACACGGTCGCTCACTGGTCGCGCGTTGTCTGCATCAACGGAGAGCGCTCGTTGGAGGGAGGGGTCCGCACCTGTCAGGATCGCCACTCTGATTTCCATTGGGATATTGCAGGCTTCTGGAAACATTTCCAACGCGCGCGGCACATGAGCACCATCATCGTCGCAGGCTGCGAGGAGGACAAGCAATTTGAGCGGGTGAGTCTTCTGGACCCACTCCTCTCTCCGCGCTTCCTTCAGCCGGCCGGTCCCCTCCCTTCCCTTCTGGACGCGCTCGACCCTCGCGTTTCCACTCACACCGTCCCTTTGTGACTGGCTCAACTTCCAATGCATCTCTTCCGTTCATCTATCAGGCCGAAGGTGAAGATTACTTTTAAACCCCGTGTTTTTGAGCCCACACAGCTCACTCGCGTGAAAACAATGAATCATAGCTCTAGCGTATCATTTAGCCACCAACCTACCAGACTACACCATCGAAATCAACGCCATCCCACGCGCAGAATGGGACGCTTACCGCCTGTCTCTTTACACGGAAAACGATTGGGCCGAGCGGCGTGCACGGGACAGGAAGATTAAGCAATGTGAGGAGCTGTCTCAAATAATTTGGAGGGAGAGCGGGGAGTTGATAGGAGATACGGAAGATTACTTGAAACTAGTGAGTGATTTTTGTTCTTTGATGCAAGACGTCTTCCTGGCATTCTAGCAAGCTGAGACTACACATGCTCCTTTGAACAGATGAGGCACAGTTATGGGGAGGAGGTAGTGAAGGCTGGGTTGTTCCGAGCTGAGGGAAAGTGAGTTGGCGACATTTCAATAAAGTGCATTAGTGGATGAAAAATGTCGTCGCTCAAGGAAGTCAACACTTTCAAGTCGTTGGTGGACCAGAAGCTAGTGCGCAGCGGCGAGAAGGACAAGTGAGGAAGAAAGCTGAGAAAGGATAGCCGTGGGACGGAGGACGTGGTGGCTGACAACCCCGTACCAACGCAGATTGAAGGAGCTTCTGCGAACCCGTCTCATTGAAAGCGGGTGGCGCGACGACATGAAAGCCCTGTGCAAAGGTGCGCTGTAGATCCTTGTGGCTTCGAGCAGATTGGCGGTCCGTGGCTCATGGGCAATCCCTCCTCAGAAGCGATTCAGGCGCGCGGCATTGAGCGTGTCACCGTCGAGGAGCTCGTGCACGAGATAACTCCTAAGGGAAGAGGTGAGATCCAGGCTTTATGCTACTGCGGATCGTGACTGACGCGGATCGACAGCGGCTGTCCCCGACACAGTCCGTGCTGAGCTATTGCAAAGGATTCGCAAGATTTTGAGTGAATAACTGGATGAAGGGGAACGCGAATAAAGCAGTGAAGATGCGCTGTGGAGTGGTCAGGCTCTTCCTGTCAAATTCTTGCCAGTTCCAAGCTCGCGTAATGAAACCATTGAGAAATGCAATGGCTGCGAATTGAGCGCATCCAACAGGACGTACGACGCGTGCTTGGAGACGAACGAGGCTGCGGCGCTGCCCTTGTGGCACTGGCTGTCTGGCTCGGCGCCTGCGACGCGGCACGGAGACTGCCAGGCTACTCAGACTCCTTCTCGGCCGTCAAACTGGTGGAGGCGCACCCGCTTCTTGTCCATGCAAGGTGGTTTTCTGCGCGAATGAACGTGCGCCCGTCTCATACCCACAGCACCCAGGAACCTCCTGGAGCCCGTCAAGGAACGACACCCACACATCTCGTATGCAGACATATGGACCCTTGCTGCCGTATCGGCGATAGAAGCTGCTGGCGGTCCTTGCATTGAGTGGCGTCCTGGACGCTTGGACCACCTTTCCATCCTCGAGACAGCACCACGCGTCCGCATTCAAGCACGCAATGGGAATTCTCCGCCTCTACGACGGGCCTCGACCTCTGCCTCTCTCGCGAATGCTTCTAATTTACGCCAACTGAACCAATTGGGGGCCTCATCATTAGGAGAATCCGATTTACGGGCCTCATGCATCCAGTTCGGACTGGATTGGACGGACCGCAATCTGGTGGCTCTTGCGGGATATCCGCTGTATCCAGGCAATGAACTGTTCGGAAACCAGTTTTTCAAGGACCTTGTTGACCTTCGTATCAATAACGCGGACTTGGACTTGGACGTTGACGCGACGGAAGAGTCCTGGCTCTTGCGCGCGTTGACGCGGGATGAAGAATTTTGGAACATTGTGCGCGAGTATGCGGCGGACGAGTTGGCATTTCGGGAAGGTTACTTTTCCGGTCCCTTCAACATGTTGTCCGTAACTTCTTGTGTACACAGATTTTGCGATCGCATTCAGCAAACTGATTCATCTCAGTGTCCCACTTTTCATTGAACACTCCGTCTACGAGGACGAGGGATTCACTTCGGCGCGTGCGAGGCAGAAAAGAAAGGCAGAAGCTTGGGCTACCCCATCGCTTTCTCATGTTCCTAATTCTTCCACGAAGGAAGACGAAGAAGGTATATTTTTATCATGGTTTGGTCAAAGCGGCCCGTTTTGAAACGTTAGTCATCCCATATAGCATCTCAGAAACCCGCTGCTTCTCTTCCTTCTACCAACAAGACAAGAATCGACGCGGAACTTATTTCATATGATAACTGGATTGAGCAACTGTCACTCAGCGCTGACCCGCTGGATGTCTGGCTCGCTCAAAAGGCTTCGGCTTCGGCCGATGACACGAGCACACTGGCATCCTTTCCGTCCTTGTTGGAGGAGCTAGTATTAGCTGATGACCCGAGACATGTTACTGGTGATCGCAGCTTCTCGTTTTTCGAAATTTGAATGCAAGCTGACAACTGTTGTGTGCCAAGCGCAAGAGTTGCTTCCGCTGATCTCTGAAGAACCCCCCTTCCCTGGAGAAGAAACAGATGAATCCCAGGAGGAAGAAATCTTTTTTGACGCGGTCGAAATTCACGAGGAATCGACTGAAACGGTGCAACTCGCCGAGGCTCGCCCCTCATTCGAATTCGAATTTTGCTCAGATTTGACTCCTCTCGTATCTTCTGGATTCATGGACAATGGTTGGCAGCCGTACGCAAATCAAGCCAAAGTTTATTGAACAGTCGCTGTAGATGAAAACCAAATTCTTGATGCTCTTCTGTCGCGTCTGGATGTTCCTACAGGTTTGGATCGACTCCTGCAGCTTGACGCTTTCGACCCTATGGACTGGAAACCAGGTCTACCACAGGATTGTGTGTTCATCGAATGTTTCGAATGCTTACCTTGCCTCTTGCCAGATTTCTCGCGGGAACTGAGCATTTTATTTGCACCCCTTGACGCTATTGGGGCTGCGAGAAACAGCATGGCGTTCGAGAGAGGGAGGAGAGGCGTTGGTTGGGCAGAACCGCTTGCAACTGAGGTTCCTAGGCAACGGGAGGATTCGTCGCTGACGTTTTTTCACTTGAGCTTTCCGAGATTAGGACGCAGGAAGGGGGAAAAAGGGATACCTTCGGAATCGCGGGCGCGCGGACGGACTAGTGCCTCATTTGGGAAGTTGTTCTCTTTCAATTATTCGATTCCATTGTGGAGAGTCTCACGCGACCGTGTGTTTCGAAAATAATCGGCCTCATTCATGATACGACGAGAGAGAAGATGCCATTCTGCCGGAAATGAATGACTGCGGAGAAACTTGCCCATCTGTTGATTTTTTAGCCTTGGCACATCACGCGAAAGCCATGATGTTGATGAAACAACTGTCATTGTTGGAACTGCCTGGGCACCAGTTTGAAACCAATGTATAAAAGGTGCATGATGTGCCTGCCAAATACAACACACACTGCACCACAAACATGAAAGTTTTTACTTCATTCGCCACGATCCTTTTGCTTTCGCGATGCGTCTTCGCCGCCAGCCTTCTCGAATCACTCCTTGATGCCGGAGAGTCACTGTTCGGTGTTTCCACAAGCGCGAGCCCATCCGTCCCACCTGTTGAGCAGACAATGTCTCAACCACTTGTCACGGTCCAACCTGCTATTCCTGCAAACCAGTCGCCGATTGAGTCGCCGGCAACGGACTCTGCTGTTCAACCTGCGTCAGTCAATAGTGCTCTCATGGGCCCAGCTAAGGTGAATGGTGTGCCAGCCAGTGACGCTGGATTGAACGCAGGACATCATTTCAAGCGATCTTCACGCCGTTAGGAACATGTTTTATCAGAACAAGACTTTATTTGTACATCCTAAAAAAATATATTGCAATCGTTTATGCAACGCCAATTTCGTCCTCGTTTAGTCACAGATGATGAGCTGGCAGAGCCGAGCCAAGTACAATCCAGCTCTGTCAGGCAAGTGGCCGTCCTCTTCCATCACCACCACCCTTGACGTGGTAGAGGCCGCCGTCGCTGATATGGAGGGAGTCGACTCGCTCCAGCCAGGTGTTGGCGCCGCTACTATGCTGGAAGACCTCCTGGCGGAGGGCCTGGTTGTCTTGTTGGATGGTTTGGAGGGCGGCGGTCTGTTGCTGGAGCACAGCCAAAGCCAGGTGCTGGCGCCGCCACTACCGACAACTGGCGATGCGCCCGCGACTACCTCAAGTCCGGCTCCTCTATCAAGGAATCATTTGCCGCAACCGCTGCCCTCTACCCCGAGGATCTTCGTCAAGGAACGTACCGGCGGGACTTGAATGAGCATTCGCCTGTTCCATGCAGGCATGAATGAGCTCCATTGACATTGTGTTTGGGAGAAATTGATAGAATAAAGTGCGTCGCGGCAAAAAATTTCAAGATGATCAAGGATGTTGAAACACCCCAACTCTGAACGTCAACTTGATCAACGGTCTATACCCTTTAATTATATATCAATAATTACACAAGTTCCACTTATGCAACAATTCGTCGACCTGCGCATCCAATGCTGGCAACCAATACAAGTGAGCCCTGTCAGGAGAATACTGTGCCCAGGGGAGAGTGATATCAAACGAATTTAACATTTTGACTCCTCGCCGCCTCCAGACGCGTTCAGCGAACTCGCTGTAAATTCGCAAACGATAGTTGACACGCCAGTCCTTTCCTCGTCCTGCAAAGTCTTCCGGGTTGGGCTCGATTTTAAAGGCATTGACACCTGTTGGCAAGAGGTAAGCCGTCAACCACTTGAAATCATTTAAAATTGAGGAAACCTTGCCAGACGTAATTCAGGGTCGTCTTATTGAAAAGGTGCCGACGAGAGTTTAGAACCGGTACCAAGTTTGAAGCGTACTCAATCAGGTCTACATAGCGTTCAATGCTAAAGTGCCCCCCAGCCCAGTTTCCTGACGCAGGCCAATGCCCTCCATTCACTAAGACCGCATCGTAATCCCCAAAGAACTTGTCGGCGCCTGAAACTCCCTTTTCATTGTCCCATTCCTTGATGGTGTTGTAATGAGAGGCCATGTGCGTCTCGGTCCCGATGTACACATTGTGAATGCGACTCATATTAAAGCGCGGGTCTTCAGTGTGCATATCACTCTCCCGTTGTTTGTAGCGATTGGTCACATCTGGATGCATGGTGTAATTCACGGATTTTAGTTCCTCCGCACTAAAGTACGACGTCTCCCTAAATTCCAAGTTGTGGTTGACTTGGAAGGTCGCATTTGATCCTGCTAAACGCAGGTCGAGAAGGTCCCACATGGTGCGCACTTGAGAGTCGCCGTTGGTGAGAGTGTGTGTTGTGCGGGCCGTGATGCATTTGTCGTTTTCGTGCAACTCAAACAGTTGGTCGAAGCGACAGCCGAGCGGAACGTAGATGTAAGGCTGAAAGTCTGGGCGTTTGGCATAAGTTGTGGGACAGGAGAGTGGCGCGCGGGTACAAACAGTTGTTGAACTTGTACTTTTCTCGCTCGGTTTCAAGCGACATTCGGAGGTAAATCCCTTGAGTCGGCTCATACCGGGAGCACAGAGGCAAGTCCATCTTGCTCACAATCGCATCTGTGAAGACGGGGCATTCCGGGCAGATGGAGAGAGGGAATCCTTCAATCAATTTATCCATGATAGGTACAGGCCAATCTTCCTTGAGCTCATTGACTGCATCAAAGGACTGATATGCGTGCATGACTGAGACGGTGTAGATTCCAGGGTTTATCAACCTGAACGGGTGTTTGTAGGTACAGTTTCCCAGGTGGCTCCACATGGAAAACGAGGCACGTTCGGGGCCATTGAATTCGAGATAGAATGCATCCTGTTATGAAGAGTCTTTGAGGACCGAACACAGAACACTGATACACTGATACCGGTCCAACGTGGTCCTTCAAGTACCGCTGGACATTGCTGTTCCAACTCAGATCCATGGCGATCTCGCGCGCACAGCGGTCTTTGTCCGTTCGCTCGATCGTGAAGTATCCCTGCCCGCACAGGAGCGCGGACTGACACAAGCGGACGACGAAGTCCGTTCGGCTGCCTGGGAGGTCCACGGTGCGGCAGTTGTCTTCAAAGGCCTTCGCCGTCTGCGCGCGCTTGTCGTACGCTTCGAACTTGGCACACGCGGGCGCGGTGGTGTCGCCTTCGCGCGACGCGGCCGCGGTCGGAGCCGGCGCGGGTGGTTTGAGGACGGGCAGTGCGTCTTGCAGGTAGCTGCCGCCGGACGCCTGTTCAGACAGCTGGTTCAGAGAGCAGCCGTCCGAGAGGCCCCGACTGGGAATGGGCGGCGCGGCCACGAGCACCTGCACCACTTCAAGCACGCGGAAGAGAAGAGCAGCCGCTAAGAAGGCATGGATGCGCGCGTCGCTCAGAATGCCGCACATTACGCGTTTGTCTGCAACGCGCTTGTGGCGCGGCACACCTGGACCCGCACTCATCGCACGGCGCATGCCGCCCTCCAGTCGCGCTTCCAGCGAATCCATGCTGTTCCCCCCTGACGCGTCCCCTTCGCGTGGGTGGTTTGCCGCACTCGGTTTTGCCGCCATTTTCCTGGGCGGGTTGTGGGGCGGGCACCCAACCACTCCCGTCCCCGAATGAACAAGAGCGAATTCTCTGCATCGCATTCCTCATAGTTTTGAAAATACATATCGAGGTCTTTGTGGGAGTCCTGTCCACCGGCTCGTCTCCGACGTATCCGTAGCGATCTTTAAAAAGCGATAGAACTAAAAATGGACCGTAGTATCCTTCCCCTCTTTCCCCTTGTTCTTGTCGAGAGTGGCAATTTGGGCTTGTCGACTGTGTCAGATCAAAAAAAAGCCGTCGAAATATTATGCATCTCTTGGCACCCCTTCGTTCCATCCTTCAGCGCGACCAGCCTTCCCTCTCACTTCCATCCCGTTTCCACAGAGTCGAAGATCATGCAGAATTGGACACGGTCGCGGTTGCAAAGCTCCTCCTCGCTCTGCGGATGGCACGCAAGCCGCAAGCAGTGGTCCCCTTCAACCCGTCTCACTTTGAACCATCTCCCGCAACACGATCCAGCGTCTCCAGTGACGTTCCTGTGCACGATCATCCAGCTGCATCGGCCTGGAAAGTCGCATGCCTGGATGAGGACGAGGGATCGGGTTCACCAGACTGTCCCTCCGAATCCGGGAGTGCAAGCTCTGCAGCACACCAGCCCAAGTTCCAGCAAGAACAAGATGACTTGCTCAAGAAGCTCCATGCGGAAGGAGAAAAACGCATTTCACTGCGTCCACGATCTCAGCGAGCCGCGTCCCAACCATTTCTTGACACTCCACCAGCCTCCCGGTCCCCGTCCCCCATCCCCTCCGAGGAATCAGATCGCAGCAAGACGTCAGCAGGTTCCGTCAAGACTCGGACCTGCTCCTTTGCTGGTTGTGGGAAGACGTTCACAAGCACCGCACACCGCACGCGCCACGAAAAGATTCATCGCGGGGATAAGCGGTATGTGTGTGTGGAGTGTGGAGTACGGAGCACGCGGAGTGATAATCTGAGAATGCATCGCGTCAAGGTGCATGGGGTCGTGTTCAAGAAGTGACTGGATGGCACGGTTGCCCACTGCATTGTGGCCTGAACTTTTGAGCCTCGCTCGCGCACTCATTTCAACAACGTTTAGTTTCGTTCATTATTTTCATGTGCTCCACGTTTTCCGGAGTCCGTGATTCAAATTTCTGAAGCCTTTATCATTTATTTCAAGAAAATATACAGCAAGCGGTTGGGTATCATGGTTCAGTGGGTGACGCAGCTAAAAGACAACAACAACGTGCGATACAAGGTGATAGCAGCAATGAGGAAAGTTTAGAGGTCAACGAAGGATTACGGGGCAGTAATCTCGCGGGAAATGTCTACTTCAAATGGACCCTGCGCATATGTGCGCCCAAATGGTCCGTCCTGGCAAAGCCTCGTCCACACATTCTGCACATATGGAGCAAGGGCGACAACTGGTGTTTCTGAGCATGGCGGCGCAGGTGCGCAGGGGTGGAGAAGGTGCTCGAACAATCTGGATAGGTACAAGGAATGCGAGCTGAAGAGGGGGGTCTTGGTTTGTTCTTACGGCCTCCCTTCTTGCCTTTGGTGGAGGGTTGTGGGGTGCCGCCATATGAACTGGCGACATGCATGGGGTCTTGGATTTGCTCTGCGGGTGGCAGGGATGTGGGTATGGTGCTCTGATCCAACAAGTCCTCAAGAGAGACGGTCATTGTGGAGGCAGAGGACGGTGCTGGCGAAGGCGAAGACGCCCCAGTGACTTTGTACGGCACTTGGCGTTCCTCAGACAGGCCCATGAATCCATCGAGTACAGTGTCCAAGGCAGCGCTTGTATCGGATGATGCCGAGGCCGTTGGCGACAGAAACGCGTGCGCAAACCCGGCCACGGCGTCGCGTCCAGACCGTGCCACCGCAGCAGCTCGCGTCCCTAGCTTGAATGCACACAACTCTGGATCACATGAAGAAGTTGGAGGAGGGGCAGTTTTAGCAGACGCGCATGTGTTGGATAAAAGGAAACCCAACTGGCAGCCAAGTCAGTGGCTTCTTGCACCGCCACCACCTCCGCCACTCCGTCGCAGTTTGCCTCGCCATGAAAGGGTGAAAAGAACCCTAGCTGGTCTCCGTAATGAATTGGATAAGGCCTCGATGGACTGTTGGTCATGATCGAAAAGGGCAGCGGCAGTCGTTGTGCAGGCATTGTTGTGCAGGCGCGGGCGAAGGCGTTGGGCGGTGTTTGCATGCCTGTCGATGGAAAGGCAAGACTAGGTGGGGTCGCAGTGGTGTGTGGTTGTTCCGTGATGATTGCCCAAGCTTCTGAGGTCACCATCGTGGTCATTCACACACACCAGAAAAGAGATAACGGCTAGATTATTCAGAGCCAGAATGCGTAAAAAAGAAGGGAAGAAAAAGGAAAGAGAATTAAAGATAGAATTCGCGAGAAAGAAAAAATAATGGGGAATAATAGTCACGGCCTCAAGAAATCAGCAATGCGTAGAGAGCAAAGAAGAAGGCGGCAGGCATCAGGACATTACCAATCCACATGGGATGGAATCCGTAAAAGAACTCCAATACAGGCATCAAGACTGTACCCATCACTTGGTACAGCACATACAGAATGAACACAAGCAGGAACAAGACACGGAAGAGGTCCAGCAATGTCTCAACTAGCGGTCGCGAAGTCATAACAACATCCGTCGTTGTCATGACTTTGCCAGAGGATGTTACCGTCGCAACGGTAGTGACTGTTGTGGTGGTCGTGGAGGTCGATTTCACTATGTTGTTAATGTGATTGGAGCCAGTCCCTTTCTTGCCGAACCACGTTGTAAAGAAGGATGCCTGTGAAAACATTGTATCAGTGAAGGTTCAAATCATTATGAATACCAATACATACCTTTCCAGGAGCAGCCACGATATTTGGGGTATCTGAAGCGGCGAACGCAGACTTTCCTGTTGATGCCTCAGCACCAACCGTCGATTCGACCGAATCCGAAATAAGCGTGTCAATCGAAGCAACCATGCTCGTCGCCTTTGTAGGTTGTTCCACTTTCGCATTCTTGATGATCCCAGTGAGCACATCATCAAGACTTGGATCGTGAATGCCTCTGTTCGCAGATAGAGAACCTTCAGCACGCGCGGGTGTCATAATATTCAACGTTTTCAAAGTTTGGACGTCTTGGCTCTCAGCTGCGACTACTTCTAACACCGGTATCTCAGGAGTTGATTTAGGATTATCCGTAACCACCTCTTCAACCACATTTCTATGGTCCACAGCTTGCCCTGGCTGAGCGAATTCGGAGGTTGCGAAGGTGGTGGTAGACTTCGCGGCAAGTCTGGCAGCCGCGATCGACACAGCTTCCGTCCCATCCTCAACAGCTGCAGAAGCGACAGAGTCAAAAACCGTCGGGTTGTTTTGGCTTACAATCGCCTCAATGTCATCAGCACTGGCTTGGACTGCAACATGATTCAATCCACGGGGAACCCTAACCTCCACCAAACTGCTCTCCACATGCCCCACGGCAGAAGGCACAACATACGCCATTTCTTCTCCGTTCACCCCATCGACTGTAAATCGATAAAAAACGCGGTCTCCTCCACGAGCAAACTCTGGCAGAGCCATACGCGCCACATATTGCGCCGTCTCCGTCTCAAGCATCGCAGCGATGTCGCTCCACCCGCGGAGGCGACATTGAACTCGAACAATTGCATGCGCGTGCAGGCTCGAGTAAGTGAATCGGGCAATGGTGCGCGTGATAGTCTGAGTTGTAATTGTGACGGATGTATCCGAGACCGTGTGTCCATGAGCACTTTCTTGTTGAGGTTCAGTAGTTATCTTGGGCCCGAGAACAGGTGTAGAGTCCTTCAAGAAGGCGATGGAGCGGTTCAAGGGTTCTGTTTCGGAATCATCTAGGACAGCGGCTCGAGTTAGTCGAGAGGGCGCCGCAGATGAGAATTTGGGGTTTTCAAGCCCGCACTGGATTTTGGAATCGTCAATGGGAATGCTCATGCCAGCAGCTGATGATACTTCCGTGATACCATCAGTTGTCGAGATAATCTGCATTTTCATCATGATCAGAATCGCGCAAGAGCGTGACGATAAGACCGACCCCTGACAACAAACATACATTATCAGTTATGGCGTCATCCAGTGTCTCCAACTTGGTAATATGAGGTCCTATACTTGTATAAGCGAAGAGCATTCAAAATGCAAAAGCTAATTGGCATACCTGTCGTTGATGCTAATTCAAGTTGGGAATTACGAGTTCGAGTGGTGAACGCCTCAGCAGCACGGATATGAGGCTCTTTCAATTCAACAATCTATTTAAATGATATCAGCCAAGCATTCGTGGAAAGCAATCGCCCACCTTCGCTGGAACCAGATCGCTAACAGACGAAATTCTTGACTCAACTTCTGTTGCGGTGTTTCTGGATTTACACGCAATAAGATAAAGAACATTCTTTTAAAAGTCGACGGAACTCACGTAGTCTCCGACTCACGAGGAGAAGACAAACTTGAAAACAATGCAAGGATAGACTTTCGATTTTTCGATACTACGCGCTCACGCTCCACCACCAATGCTTTGGACGCAAAAGGGATGTCATCCGTGTTGAAAATCTTCTCTGTGTGTCGCACATTGGAAGCTGCGGCTACGCGGGGAAGCGAATCGCGATCAAATACCGCCTCGACATCTACTTCCATCTGTAAGGGGTCCACAACGACATCAACCAGTCGCGGCGCATCGTCGCACAAAGGGTCCTTAATTGGACTTTCAACCGACGAATTGATTTCTGATATAGCCTGTATGGAAGTTGGTATATTGAGAGATTCCACTTTGCTTGCATCCATTTTGCGAGAACTTTCAAGTTTTGTCGAGGATACACGAATGGTGGATTCAGCAGCACAAATGAATGATGCTTCTGCTGACGCGCCAGCATCCCCAATAACTTTATCATCAATAACTTTATCATCTGAAGCATCAACCTTCTCTATAAGTGCTTCTTGAACGATTGTGGTTCCGGGTGTCCTCGTAGCGGTGGCAGATGGCTCATCACGCTCGATACGAACAATCTCAAAATCGGGCATTGCAGAATGTGGACGTTCGACCACAATTGGATCAGATTCCGGCGCACTTCTGTGTAATGGTACAGCCTCGATAACACCACCAGGCAGCGCGG
>MU614713.1:0-46457 GCA_025201725.1 Chytriomyces sp. MP71
ATGCAGGGTTCTTGTGCCAGTGGCAGGATATGTGTTGGCATGTCTGGGCCTTTATTGTTTAGTTTCTTCTATCAATATCTTTTTAAGTTCTGTTACAGCTTTCTTCAAGCGACACAAGTTTATTCTTGAAAATAAATTCGACTGAAAAGCTAGAGTTATGAGATTGGAAGTGAGCGTGGGTGTTCGAATACAACAGGGTTGGAACACACGATTAGTCAAAAGCAATGAGTAAAGCGACAATCACTGCCCAAGAATGGCATAGTGGTGTGTTGGATGCTCCGCATACTGAAAGCGGTGGGATCAAACCCAGCGATCAGATATTTGGAAAGATGCTGATACGACGTCAGGTGGACACTATGTGGCCAACACCGATTGTTGGACTTGGTTTGTAATGCACAATTTCTTTGGTGGGATCATTCTGCCTAAATCATGGAAAAATTCCGTTGTGTCGGGGGGTTCCGCGACGATCAGTTGATTGATACCAATTACAGGTTTCCAACCTGAAAACAAAACCATGCATCCACACCTCTGACAGTCTCCATCATGAGAGAGGTGCTAATTCCCCTGAGGTCCTCTTTGACTTCAACACAGCACAGCTGTTGGTGATGGGGTCTAGGTCACGTTTCATTGTAGTGAGGAGGTGGCGGCTGCAGGGGACTGTGAATGCACCTGCACTCTTCAATGTTAGCATCAATAGGCTACCAAAGGAGCTGAGGGAAAAGTTCTTGGACATTGCCTACAGGGTCTGGGTCCTGCCATTTGCATCAACTCTCTGCTGTTTGCAGATGACACATCCATCATCAGCAGCTACCAACATATGCAGCTGGATACAAGTTGGGAATGGAGTAGGAGGAGAGGCTTCACCTGGGCACCACACAAACCAAGGTTTTGTTGGGACCTAAGGCTGGGGACTGGGGTTCACCAGTTCTATTGATCACACTTGCAAAACTGTCAAAACACTCCAGGAAAGAACACAACTTATTACAACAACCTTGTAATAGAGAAGATACAAAAGCCACACATGTCAGTCAATTCAAAACAAGTTTTCACCATCCCAAAACAAAAATTGACATTCCAGAAAAACAAGCAAGTCCAAACACCGATGAATAAGAAAGTGGATAAGCAAGTACAGCAACAGTATTTGGTGCCTGATGCATTTTATCCCAATTTTATTGCCATTTGCTGCCATATGAAACAAAGAGGAAAACAGTATTACATTTATCCCAGTAACTCCCACACCTGCATGCAGGAACATGTTTTGTAACTCTCCATTGCCACTCAGTTTGGTAATCAAATCTTCTCCTTGCCAAATCACCATCTTGCCATCAGCCTCAACTGCTGATTCACTGCATGTCTCAATATTGAGAGATCATAGTGTTGCAGTGAACTCCTTCTGGTGTGTGCAGCACCATTATTGGTGTCACTGCAACTACAGTGAGTGTCTAAACTGATGCACCACACTGTGTCATCACCTAGACTACTTATATCATCAGCTATACAGCTTCTGGACTCCTGCATGCTCACTCAGCAGTGCCCTTTGGGACTCACACTTCTTTTTGACTTCAGAAGCCACATACGCCTTTGTCTATACTTTGTTTAATCATGCAGATGATGTCACTTAATTCTTTCTTCTTCAGGTTTTATTGCCAGGTCCTCATTTCCACCAGCGTCAAGATCTAATTGCATGCCATAAGTCAAAAGTTTGTTCAAACTCCATGTATCAGTGCTGTGATCACTGATGCTGAAGGAAGTACAATTTATTCACACAAATTCTCATTTTATTAATGTTTCTATTTGTAAATGAACATATGAATGTTTGAACTTATATTTTTTTGTTGTTGTTTTTGTTGCATGTGTCATGTTTGATCAGAAAAGAAAACTAAACACTCAAAAAGGAACAACACTCAAGTCCCTCTTTCTGCAGGTATATAAGAGCTGTGCCAAAATCTGCTCCACTTTAAGACAGATTTGCATCAATAATCACAGTTTAGAACAAGTTATAATTTTTAACAATGATAAACAACATGACATTTAAATATGCAATTTTACTTAAAGCTAATTGCTGGGGGTTGGATTCTCAACATATTCTGAACATTAAGTCAATTTGTGATAAGATATCAAGATGAATTGAATAAAATATTGAAGTCATTTCTTATTCAGAAAGGGAAAGTGATGCGCATGTTCCTTGATGCAATAGTCAGAAATTGCAACATCATTGGCAACACAGTGAAGCTTGGCAACATAGTCTGGATTAAAACATGTCTGGAGAGTCTAATCACATATACATAATCCAGAATTGTCTCATAATGTGGTGCAGAGATCAAGTACAATGGTTATCAGGCTCCACAGAACTTACTCTTTCAGTTACTGTTGCACATTGATATAGTGGACTGAGGAATGGTTTCATGTGGAAATATATGTTGCATGCCCAGTTGAGTTATCCTCATAGCTTCTCCCACTGGACTGGATGTTTCTTTTTCTGGGTGGTTTGGGTGCTTTTTAATATCTTGTCTTTGGGGTCAGAATGTGATTCAAAAATAAATACAACAGGATAAACCATGATGTTGGGTGGTAAGCAGAATGCATGCATCTGCATGTGCATCACTGCCAGTGGCAGGCTTGCAGAGTTAGATGAATAGAGCTATCCTTGCAACCATGAATGTAGAACATAAAGTTTAGAGTAAATGATTCTTTATTGGAGCTGATCTTTGATCTTTTGCTTATCATCATTTCAATATAAAGGTTTAAGACTTGTTTGTCTAAAACCAAACCAAGTCAACATGCAAAAAAACCTTTCCATTGTGCCACTTCACTTTTAGTAGAATTTGGACTCATTTCATATCCTCCACAATCTGATCATTTTCAAAATTATATGCATTTATTCCCTTGGAGTCCACAGAAAGTGAAATCTTTCTGAACCTGACAGGGACATTATTTTTATTTGACAAAAGTTTGGGTTGTTTTGAATTTATGTTATTTTCATTTATCCACTCTTGTATTCATTGTTTAGGTTATCTATTATTGGAAATAACTGTTTTTGTTGCTTGGCATTAACAATTCATGTTTTGCTTTCTTGTTTTGAAACAGTTGTTCTGAGGCAAGAAGCTTTTCTATTGTGCTCAGTGGACATAATGAAGGTAGTTGTTTGCTGTTGTTGGAGTGTTTGATGAGTTCTGACATTGTTATAGTTGAAGTTGGTTTTTCAACTCATTTTCACTTCAAATATGTACCCAGATTGTCCACTACACTGAACATACCAGAGTACAGAATCTCATAGGTTGGTACATATTTTCAATCAGTTCCAAAGTTTTGTCATGCTTTATAAACTTTCTTCACATTCTTATGTGTTTGTTAATATATTTCATTATAAATTACTTCCTCAAACTTCTCAATACTTCCTAAAACTTCTTAGTCAAATCAAACTCACTTGCATGATGACAATGTCAATGCCACCAACTTGACACCAAAATTTGCTTGAACTGCAACATGAAACTGGTCACATCATCTCCAGCATCTCATCTAGTCCTTCATCTTTGTGTTCCAATCCCATATTTAGCCAATTATCATATTTGTCAGGTCCTACTCCTAATAGATGATAGAATCAGGTCTTGAGATGACTTATGGTCCAGATTATGTTGTAGATGTTATTGTTTTTTGATTCCAGTAAGGAAGGACCTTTTTGACTGGATGACTTTGGCAAATTTGGGTGCAGTCTTTGAACCCTGTGTTTTTGTAGATGATTTTGATTTTAGCAACCTATTGTTCAAATGTAAAACATTTGTTGCCTGAACCAGTTAACAAACTAGCAAACTCCACAACTGTTTGCAATGCTATGTTCATGGTGACCAATGGAGAGATCAGGTTGTTGAATGTTTCCACAATCTCCTTCCATTTGTTCATTTCTCAAGTGTTACTCTAAAGTGTTGATTCATGCTTGCTTATATTACTTTCTATCATGGTGCATTAGGTCTTCATGGAGCCCTTTGGTTTGGTCTGGGTTGGGTTGCACTTGGATGATGGCTCAGAGGTCCTTCTCATTCTTTCAATATTTACTTTTTGTCTCATTGTGGTATATGATTGCACTTTGCTTTTCCACAAATACATTCTCAAATAATTTGATATTCTGGAGTTTTTCTTTAGACAATCTTATCCTTGGCATTGTTATGTAGCAAATTTGGAAGTGGAGGAGGAGTTTTGCCAGAAAATGCAGAGGGTAATGATCTGAAAATGGGAGAGAAAGAATTTGACCAAAAAACATCAGTCACCCCCAGTCATGTTGCTTCAGCATGGAAAACATATAGCTGCACCCCTGATCCATGGGAAAGAAAAGTCATGAGCAGCAAAGCAATCCAGCAGAACTCCAGACAAATCTTACCCATTGGGCCTCTTCAGCTGCAGCAAAGAAGAAACCACTGACAACAACATGCTGCCAGGAAAGAAATGTCACCAATCTCAGAAGTAGATGAAATGGAGATTGGAGGTGATCCACCAACAAAGGACAGTTGAACATCTGAAGGGCTACAACTTGGGAGATGTAACAACCAAAGTGGGACTATGTATGAGGCACAAAAATATACACTGGATTGAAGATTGAATCAGTCTAAAACAGAGCAACATGTCTGATTGCAGCAATTTGATGTCAATATGCCCCCCTCCCACCCATATGATGAAGCCCAATATTGCCAGGACCCAAATGAATCAAATCAATCAGGACAAAGGGATACATGGATTCCCTTTCACAACCCATCCTTGGTTAGACAGGCAGGAAAGGTTTCATTGGGGACCAATTGCATATCAACCAACAGCCTTGTTTGCAACAGGAAATGGAGAGCATGAGTACCTGGGCACAGACACTGATGCACTGCAAGTGTTGGAAAGGCTGGGCAGGCTGATTATGCCAGACAAATGATATCCAATGTTACCATCACCATGATGGCAAGAGAGAATGTCAAGGAGGCAGGACTATTGGCAAAGGCTACCTGATGAGGCCAGGATGTACCAAGATTGGCAGGGAAACTCATATAGTAGCAGAAATTTTGACATTTATCTTAATGTCTTAATGGAATCTATTTGCACTTTACTGAAATTCTGAGCACATCTGCTCAAGCATATAACTAAGTGCTAGCACTTAGTTATAATCACAAGTTAAAATGAGTATGACATAGGAATCATGCGCACTCAGATCTTCACAATGTTATTCAAATGATTATGACCAAGAATTGTATCAATGATTGTGTCTGATATTTTATTTATCAAACAGTTATTAAATAATTTTCCCTTTTTTTTTTTTCTTACCAATGATCCCACCTTAGCAAGATTGCGATTTTTTATTATTTTTTTTTCACACTGTATAACCTACAGGCCAATGGCCTGACAGTGTAATATATGCAATCAGTCAAGGCAGTACCCTGAAGATGATTAAATGTCTCTCAGTCACTCACTGGCAGGATTTTGTCACATGGATGCATGTCTATTTGAACACTAAGTCAGAGCATTCCTCTCCTGCTCCTCTTTGCCTGCCACCAAGATTGTCTTCCATACATGGCTTTGAGCCATTATGTAATGGAACAATTTTGGGCTTGCTTGGGCAGAATGTCTGTGTTTCAATCAAGTTCACACATTTTAATCAATCTCTACCAGTCCTGACATATTGCAAAGTCTTTGCCACCACTCTCATTTAATCATGTGAACCTTCCTTCAATTTTTTGACTAAATAGGCAATGACACCATGTTAGTTTCAGTTTCATCTCTAATTCCAGTACACCTGGATAATATAATCAAAAACCCTTTCCATACTGATCACATCTCCTTTTGGAATTATTTCCAGAACTACATATCTTTGAGATCCCTTTATTTCCTCATTTTGTTTTCATTCATTTTTTCATTATTTCTGCTATTTAAGCTGACTTCCTTTCCTTTCATTTTTCTTGCAAGAAACCCTTTCCTAAGACCCAACCCAGTCAAGGTTGAGTTTTGTCTCACCTTATTGAATCTCTGCAACTTGGTCTTAATGCATCAAATGGTTCCTTCTTGAGTGCATCCTTTACATGCTGTCAGTGTGTCTGAACTACATGTTCCCTGTGCACATTGTCCATTGCAGCATCATCATTCCTCATCATCCATGTCTTAGCAATGCCAAACCTGAGCAGGTTGATCCCTGTAAATCTATTATACTCAACTGTCCTGCTGTCTATGCAAATGGCTGCAAGATCTTGGAAGCACCTTCATCAACTCTGAGAAGCAACTCAGCAGCATCATTCCTATCATCAGGCTCATTTCCTCGACCAAGTCAGTTTCACCCCATAACACAACATGACCATCTGTGAACCAGGAACTTACATTCACTCTATCACTTTGTCTTTCTAATTCCTTCCTATAAGCTCGATGTGTTGACAACGAAAATTTGCTGTGAGCTTCCCATGTGGCCGGTCTCCCCCCCATCCATCACAACACCATCGGCATCGGCACAGATCGCAGAGCACATCGATAGGGGTTTTATACTGATCGGGCGCAAAATGGAGGCGGAAAGGTATTGAAAAGATGGGATCAAAGGCCGCGGCCTTCGTGGACAACGTATTTGGAGGGCACGTCGCCGCTTGCGTTTCGTGCGCGTTACCTCAAAGAATGACGTATGCGACCGGAATGTTTCGCTGCGTGAAGATCCGGCTCCAGAGCGTATTGACGTCTCATTGGTATGAGGTTCGGACGAAATTCGTCATTGCCGCGCTCAGCTCTTGAAACGAAGTCCCTTTCACAATATCCCAGAACGAGCCACGCTAACTGTATTCTCTTACATAGAAAATGGAAAACGACAAAGGAGATGTGAGAATTCTGTTTCCCTTCCTATTTCCTCGAAATCGAAACGATTATCTTCTTCAAATTGAGCACCCCAAATCGAATGCTCCCCTCGTACGCCGGAATCTGACCCCCTCTACTGCGAACTAGATTGTCGACCTCTACATCCCTCGCAAGTGCTCCGCGACTGGCCGTCTCATCACTGCCAAGGATCACGCCAGCGTTCAGATCAACATTGGCGACGTTGACGCTAACGGCCGCCTGACTGGTTCCAGCAAGGCATACGCTCTCTCTGGATTTGTTCGCGGTCTCGGTGAGGCTGATGACAGTATCAATCGCCTTGCCACGCAGGACGGTTACCTGAAAAAGTGAGTTTTTTGGCACTTGTGGATTTACTTGTGGCGAGAGTTGTACTAAACACTAACATTACTGGTAACGGCAGCGTCTGGAACTACAGCCAGTAAATGTGACACGTTGGATGTGGTTTCTGGTTTCGCTTGGACCATTAAAGACTATTGTTTCGAAAAAAGAAAGTTTTCGCTGTCATTTTGGATTCCTCCCAATCCGATTTCGTTGACCTTATCAGGTGATCTTAACATGCCTATTGACTTCCATGGACAGACCGTGCTGTGGCGTAAACGATGGATGTACTGTGTTAACTGTATGTAAAAGATGTGAGTGATACTTGAGGGACTTGGAAAGGAAATGACTGGAGGTTCAGCCGACTCCCTCAACACGCTCAACGCAACGTGTACTTGATATTTCACTACTCCAGGTAGCATCCCCATGCCACGCTGGTCCATTATGGTCATGTTTTGCGTTTGAGCAGACTGCCAGCAACAGAACAGTAATGGAGTTCCAAATCCCTTTTTGTGAACCTGTTTCATCATGAAATAGCAGCAAGGTACTTTGAACACTGGATTTATTATTCACGGTGCGCAACAAATGTCAGACATCGCCCATCTTACGGATCACTGAGGTAAAAGAAAACAAATAAGGCTAATGGCAGCCACCGGAATGGAGCGGAATCACAAAAGGGAGAAAAACCAAGCGTTCCCACTGCAACGAATGTCCTCCTTCGCATCGATTGATCTTGTGAGCCACTCTTCACTTACAGCGTCGTCCACGGATACCAACGGGAAGAACTGCTTTGGCGTTGGCTGCAGCATCGACAATGTGCGTCAGACTGCTCCAGACGATGAGAGCAACCATTTGACCAACTGGAAGTCTGCCCCAGGTCAGTGTATGAGATGGTTAAAGTTGATCTGAGGCTCGATTGAGTACAGATTCTTCGTGCCCAACAGTGATGTGAGCTGGTGACGCGCTTTGCTTCACCTCTGACCATAGCTACTCCCTCAACCAAACAGTGTCACTGCGGACTGGTCTGGATTCAACTCCGGATCTTTCTCGCTCTCATCCATGTCCGTCCTCTTTGACGCCCAGGACGGTAAGACACCCTCCCGTGAGCGAACAACGTTTCAATCCTGGCAACACCACAGGCGGCTCGCATGCCAACGGGCTCACTCTCAACTACGCCTCCGGTGCCTCCATGGACGTCTCCAACTGGCTCCTCTGTACTCGCGCGCAAGTGGACGATGACGGCAACATCGTCGCTTGGGACATATGCGCCTTCGACAGCGCTGCCCCCGATGGCACATTTGACCGCGTTCAAGGTGCCATTTGGAAATTGACGCCTGTTAAAGGAAAGAACAATGACTGCCAGGTCGGCGTGTACGAGATGCAAATGCACGGTGTCGAGACCAAGGGTGCTGTGATCTGCGTTGGTGCTATAGTGGGAATCGTGATTGCCATCTTGGTTGCAATCTCTATTGCGGCCGCCTGCGTTATTCGTCGAAGCAACCTGCGCAAACGGAAGGCCCGAGGGCTTCAGCAGCCCACGGGTGGATGGCAGTCGTTGGAGTTGTGGGCTGCTGATCGCGCGGACCACCACGACACCTGATTCTTTGGTGTTGAGGTTTGTGGGTTCTTTGATGCTGAGGAAGGGATCGTCACTATTTGAACAGTTCTGGTTTGTTTTCACTTTCATGGGTTTGATTCAGTTTCGCTCAATACAATCTCACAATTTTATGCCCATGATTTAGGCTGGATAAAAAACTGCGAGACATGAATATGGCGGTGCTTCAAATGAAAGCAATCATTGCAGATCGCTTACATGAGAGTTTCCAGTTCCCTTCGTTGAATTTGTGTGGACATAATGGCCACCGACACAATTGTGACCAAGTTTGCTGGAACCGCCGTGAGTTCTATGCTCCAAGTTTCTAAGATCATCGAGTGAGTATTTTCATCTGGAATGAACGGAGCAAGACTAACAGTGTAACAAAGAGACCTTTCTAAGAATGACCGCACTATTGTTGTGCTCTCGGCTATCAGGATGTGAGCCTTTCTTCTCGATGAAGGGCAAAAAAAACTCTGGTGACAACGTAAGCTTCTCGAGGCCGCATAAAACATTCTTCTTCCTGATTGGACGCTTTATCTCGATATTGTAAGCTGGGATCATTGAAGCAAACCACTTCAAGGCGGTGGCCGAAGCCGTCAAACATAGGGCGATTCAGAGGCGAGGATGTCAGCGAGGCATGCGAGAAGCTGAAGAGCTTCATGTCAGCTGCGGAAGTGACTTATTTTCTCAATGACGAAGTTTTGAGCCCTCACGGCGGTATGCGTTGATATTGTATTGGATGATGGCAACGAGGGCGGCAAGCCACCGCATTTGAAGGACAATATAGGTATTTGGTAATTATCACCGTTTTTCCAACAATGGAGTAATGGGTTTGTGGAGTGTTCGAATAGTTAAAACAAGTTGGTAACCGCCAACTTGGAAATTGGCCATTAACAGGTGATGCCTGCCACGATCCGAGATAGATCGTCTGAGTTCCACGCATGCTGCGAGTCGCTGCAACAGCGCAACAATCTGGGGTCTCAAGAGCCTAACGTCGTCTAAGTCTGAGTTCGCAAAGGCGGCGTCGCAGATTGCTTGCGAGATCAACACGACCATGGGTGAGATCTTCTTGCTATAGCGATGAAGAATCCACGGCGTATCAATGCTTACGGACCGTTGGAATCGCGGGAACAGCCAAGCTGCACTCGCTGACGTCCCTCGCCAAGAGGAAGTCTCTCTTCAACGACTTGCCGCAGCAAGTCAACGAGCTCACGCAGAGCATCCGAGCTGATATTTCGAAGATCAATAAGAACATTTCGCTCCTGCAGAACCACCAACGCGCCCAAATCCAGAATGGCGCCAGTCCGAAGCAGGTCGCAGACCACGCAGCCGCCGTCGTCACCTCTCTCCAGACAAGGCTCGCGTCTACTTCCACGGAATTCAAGACCGTGTTGGAGGTGCGCACACAGAACTTGAAGGATCAGAAATCCAGGAGGGACCAATATTCCTTCACCCCTTCGGCCTCTGCCGGCCCCTCCACCCCTTCGGCATCATCCTCAGCTACAGCCTTTCAACAGTCCGCATCAGTTCCTTTTGCTCCTGCAGCCCCCGGCGGCGGAGCCGCCCCCCTGTCATATCAACCCCCTCCGCCACCCATGTTTGGTGCCAACAGCAACCGCACACCCCACTTTGCAGGTGACGCATCCGCTTCTTCCTCCCTCTTCGCTTCAGCCGCGAGCAATTACTCATCTCCCCTTTACAACCCGGACCGCAAATATGTCGCGGCCTCCACGCTCGACGACTCTCCAGACGGCTTGCGCAACCGCGGCGCCGTCAATAATCTTGGCGGCGGCAGCGGCAGCAACAGGGACAGCGTGATTGATATGGAGGGTATAGGTGGGCATCAGCAGCTCGCAATGCAAAACAACAACGCGGCTACGATGGAGTACATTGACTCGCGTGGACAGGCAATTGACACGATTGAGAGCACTATTGCGGAACTGGGGCAAATATATTCCCAGTTTACGCAAATCTTAGCACAACAACGCGAGATGGTGCAACGTATTGATATGAATGTGATGGATACTGAAGTCAATGTGACTAATGCGCACCACGAGTTAGCAAAGTACTTGGAAAGGCTTCAGGGCAACCGTTGGCTCTTGATTCAAGTATTTGGGATCTTGGTTGTCTTTTTCATGTTGTTTGTGATAATAAGTTGATGTTCCTCCTTTTGTATAAAGCACACTCCTAATCACATTTAATTTTTCAACCATACGATGCAAGTAAATATTGAGAGAACTAAATAAGTGGGTCTCAATGGGTCAGAGTGACTTGACCTTCCACAGCTGGCAATACAAGATTATCAACAGGCGAACTTCTTTCCTGTGTTGGTCGAATCGTTAGCTTTTTAATGGCAGTGGATTTACCACGGACGATGCACTTGCTCTTGATTACGATAGGTATGAATAGACAAACTGATTTAATTCTTGAATGCGGGAAGGGGACGCTTATCATTGATTTCAGTTTTGCCTCGTCGGTGGACTGTTCGAACAGCGACGGTCAGCGACGAAAATTTTCAGGTCAATCATTCGGCGCTCATTGTTGCCCCTTCATTCATTCATCCCCAACCTCAAATTCATTGTTTATGGTCGACTTGAGAATATGAGGTATGCCGTCCTGCGCTTTTCTTCCGGCTTCCGGCTAATATTCGCCTCCACGTTATACCTAATCATTAGCGTGGCACACGCCAAAACTATTGAACAATTCTGGAATATCAGTAACTTCTCGCAAGACCTGGGTGGCGTGGAGCGAATGGCACTCGGTGTCAATGGTAAGCCAGGACACATAAGCAGTATCAAAGACAAGCGCGGAGACCGCCTCATTATTCATTTTACGAACCACTTGAACATGTCTACTTCGTTACATATTCACGGTTTTTTCAGGTGCGCTTGCTTCGTTTGTCCTCGGGTTGAACTAATCGAATGATAAATGAATGGAACTGGATTTATGGACGGTCCTGCAGGCATGACCCAACGTCGTGTCCCGTTGCGCCTGGACATACCTTCACTTACGAGATGATGCTCGACTTCGTCTCATCAAAACTTCTAGACTCGCAGCATTCTTTTCAGGATTGACTTACACAAGCTTACTGTTACTGAAGCCGACGTTTTCGCATGAAACCATATGAAGTCGACGCACTCACCATCAACATTTCGCAACGTTACTCTGTCCTCGTAAACATGAACCAACATTCAGGCAACTACTTAATCTGTGCTAACATGTACATTGGAACTCGATCGACCAATACACCCAATATACCTCCAGGAATGAATCCCAACGTGACCGTGATCCTTAACTACGCCTGTGTCGATATATCGGTCGCTTCCAACATTCCCTACGAGATGGAAAAGTTCGTTTTACTCGATGACAACCGGCTCACTCCTGACCGCACCATCCAGCCTCCCGCAGTTTGATCTTGTCCTGCTGCACGAGTTCGCATTTTAGACTCTACCCGGCGACGTTTATAAAAAAGTATAGTGTACAGTCTCAAAACTTGTCCCGTCGCATGAGGCGAACCAGGCTGATATTTTAACAGTACCCCGACGATTGCGCCCAACGGTCTCTCGTTGAAGAGTGATAGCTCTAGTCCTGTTCTGCACCAGGTAGTTAGGGCGTCGCCTGGAAGCCGACGGCGTCGCTGAACACCATTTTCTTGACCAAAGGGCAGGTTGCGGTTATTGTCGTGCGCAATGATGGCACGATTGAGCACTATTTCACTTAAACAGTCACGTTGTGTGGGTGATGGCAACGCCAAAGTCGCCGGATATTCCAACCATGCACAAGAACCAGAACCCGCTGCGCCGCGACGCAGTGATGATCCTTGTCCAAAGGATAAGGACGGAAAATGTCTGGAAACGTCGGCTCGACGCGAAGAATCGCGGGCATCAAGAATCCGTTTCCTCAATTTGTGGAGGGTACCTGGTTCGGTTATTCGGTTCTGCGTTTTGTGGCGGACAACCTAGGTACGAGGTAGTTTCACTGTTATGTTGGGTGGCATATTGTTACGGACTAGTGGTTACATTTTGGAATCCATTTCGGAAATCCAGTTATTTAATGGCCATCTGTCTCTGATGATACATATAAAATCTTCAACGATATGAAGGCATGGAACGCAAATATTGATACTATGTCGAGTAGAAGGAACTGCTGATTCCTGTGCTCTACTCATTTCTGGCGCCGCGAACTCGCACATGATAACCGTTTTTCCGCGTTCACAATTGTCTCCTATATCTTTCGACTTGAGCATCTTCTGGCGTATGCATCGTTTAAACTTTTATGCTAAATTATGAAAGAAATATGAAGGAAAGCAGAAGGGTATCATTCGAGCAAATGCCTCGTGGTAAGATCGGTAGGAGGGACTCATTTGTGGAAGTCTGTATACGGCCTGCTGGCAACCCAACAATTCTGCTCAAAGTTCTCATGAAGGAAGGGAACGAGGGGGCCTGCCATGGTGCCACCGTCATGAGCATACTGACTATCTCGCAGTTTGATGCGATTGCCACGTTTAAGCGAGAATTCGAGGGATTGAAGTCAGACCAGTTTCAAAATATTGGCGCGCCAGACATTCCGAGCACGATACTTTTCATCGCGATTGGACGCTCCTCAAACGTGTCTTCGTCTCCTCTGCCCAGCTCGCTTGGAAGGCAGAATGTATGGCAAAAATAGTGGTGTGAGCTGAATCTTGGTGCAGAGCTTGGCAACAGAGTTGAGGCAATACCAGTAGGAAATTAAGCTTTAAACTAAACGAAAGAACAAAGCTATACATGTACACGTTTCTACTGCATGAACTTGCACGACTTTTCATGCCTGCGTAATGAGTCTAAACGTGAATAACTGTAAGGGGAACAAGTGTGCATCAGTGACAAGCATCTTCGCCAGTAGTTGCGTACCTTTTCCTGCATCCAGCGCATTCAAAGGTGGAGCTTGATTCCTCTTCATTACTGCCGTGTACGCTGCGTATGTGCCGCAGCAGATCGTGTTTCCTTACAAACGCGCATATACAATCCTGCATCGCGCAAACATGTGGCCTCGTATTCGTGTGCTCGTTCATGTGTGACGCGAGCGTGCCCGGCCGCGTGAAAGCTAACATCGAACAAGCTCCTTTTTAGTATCTTAGTGTAATTAAATATAGGTACCTTTTGAGCACCCCTCCCAGGTACACTGATAACGTTTCGGGCGAGGCGCCATCTTTGGGCCTGGCTTCTCCACTTCGTAGTCCATTGTGTCCGCAGGTTGCCGCGTTGTATCAACCTCCGTGCTGCTCCGTGAGGAGGCAATTGAGTCAATTTCAGCGCCCGGTGCTTCAAGACCCTCCAATTCTTTCATGCTTCCTGCCACGGATGAGGTGCCCCACGTGCCCCATACTTGAGTGTCGTGGGAGGGCGCCACCTCGGCAAACCCGTGGAGGTCGGCTACTCCTTCTGAGTGACCTGCTGCCAAGACCGGCGACTCATACTCCATCGCCTCGAATTCCTGCACGGCGGGCGGGCTTATGAGCAGGTTGATGTTTCCCGGGCCGCACATGCTTGCGGGGGGTTGGGGCGATGCGAGGTAAGGTTGAAGTGCCGGAAGGAGGTTAGAGGTGGAGACTAAAGTCTGGTGCATGATTCTTGGAGGGCGTAATGTGGGTGTCCGTTCACGGTGGCTTGCATCCGTGGCTGAGCCAGGTGGGATCGATGGGGCTTCGCCTTCTTCATTCATGATGAGAAACGGGCTTGGAGGCTCCTGCCGCCAAATCTCCCCTCCTCCTTGTTCAGACAAATGTGTCTACTAACTCACCAGCGTTTAGGTCAACTAAATGTGAGATGCAAGCCATTGGGTACACGTTGGTTCCTGACACGGGAATCAGGTGCTTCCAATCACAGGCGTCTCAGCGCTCGGGAAAAATTTCGTGTGCCCTGCAAATGTCAAAATGTCAGCCTGCAGATTGCTGGCAGCACGCCAAGCGGAAAATTCCTTGATGACGTTGGGTGTCCATCCCAATACAGTCAGACTCAACCATATGAGTAAATTTACAGAACGCACGAGGTCAATTTCATTCATGCGATGTGTACAAGTGAAGATAAAAGGTATGAAAAAAAGAAAGAAAGGTGTGGTGACACAAGACCCATGGTTTTGAAGCACTTCACCATCATGCTCCCAAGCAAATCCGCTCTTTCCTCCGCAACAAATCCATCCGCCATAATCCTTAAAAAATCCCTCTGACAAATCTGGAACACGTTCATGGTAAGCCCCTTGCGATGCAACATGATCTCGGAGCAGATCTTCCACCGGGTGAACGTCTGCAAGTGCGTCTGTGGCATAAATACTCGGCTGAATACAAGTGCCACGGAAGAAGTGTGCACGCATTTCGAACAGATGCGGAATGCATTGTGGTGATTGGAAGGGCTTCTGATGACAGATCATGGTGTCAAAACATCACATTTAACTGCGTGTGCATGGTTCGCGAGAGAAAGCAAAGAGTCAGATGAGTTGGATGCGGAATGGGCACCGACGTGCTGATGGTTTCAAGTTAACGTATGCCGAAACCACAGGATTGGCGCCGTTGCGGACAACGCTGCGTGCATGCGTGCTTAAGCGCAGTCATATTCTTGAAAGGGCTATGCGAGCAGTACTGGTGATGGTCTGGTTATGGTACGTGTACGTGTGGGAGGGAAGGGAGAAGTTGGCTGGGATGGGGTACATTTTTCCTGTGCGCGAATTGCGCGTGGTGAACACGGTGCCGAGGGCTCGTGCATTCGAGGTCGTTGTGAGGACCTAAAAATCGTCAAAGCCGAAACTTCCCACATATCGAGAACTACAATTCCCTCAGTCATTAAATTTTAGTTTATGAAAATTTATGCAGGACAACATCAATGAAATTATGCGAAGACTGCCATCCAGTTGAACTCGGAAATTCAAAAAATGTGACGCTGAAATTGCGTAAAGGCGTTATGGCCTTATCATCGCAAGATTCATTTCTCGTCGGAATTACAAAAAAAGAGGATTCGGGAAGCAGCGTTGCTCAAGTGAAAGTATCAGGATCGGCAATGTCGAATCAATTCAAAAGCAGTCAAAAAGAATCTGGATGAGTCGAAACTACGGAAAGATGCGATTGCGGAAATACTCTAGTGTTTGGGATTTATCGAACCAATGACCGGACTGCTGATGATCAGGCCGATTTCTCATGGGAGGGTTCGTATTTTAGATTCAATATTGTTTAAATCGAATTGGTAGGATCATGGATGATGGCCGCTACCGCTGCAATGAGTTCTTGTGCTTGAATATTATGCCAAGTCAACAGAAACTTCAATGAACTGTCTCAAGACTCATCAGTTTTTTGAGTTCTGAACTATCTAATCCACGACGTCTCCATCCCTGCCACCACAGATGCTGTCATGGGCACATTCACATTCCACGCCTATGTTTTAAGCTATGACCATTTGCGACAGTGAATGTAGACACGAACGTTGTCATATTTAGGGATATAAAAAAAACCGGTTCAGTCGAATGCGATCCAATCGTTGTCCATTGCCGTTGGGTTTTTTCACCAATAGGTAAACGATGGCCTTGGATAATTTCTCCCATTTTGTCGGACATCATCGAACTTAGCACTCTTGGCTGGAAGTCTTTTCGTTCGCATTGTATCAAACTTCCGACTTAAAATTGTCAGGTATGTTCGGTTTTTTCGACAGTCCTTTTTTTACTATTGAAAACTAATATCGAATCTCTCCGTCTTTGATCATTATCCAAATCTCGTACATCTCCTTGATAGTGGGTGTATAATGCAGTTAATAGGCCTCATTATTGTAGTTTCCATGCCAATATTTTGCCAAAAAATAAAAAAAAATTTGGGATGGAAAAGATGAGTGAAACCCCGAACCAAGGACCGCCCTCGAACGGAGGGGCTCCGATCCACGCGACCGCGGCGGGACCACCTTCGATGCAGGCGAACGGGCCCCATTCCGGAGGTGGAGGAGCCAGAGCTGCGCTGTGAGTTGTGTTTTTCGAGTCGGAAGTTTGGGAGTTGGGAGGTGGAGGCGAAGCAGCTCGACTCAAAGTAACTCCGTGCAACAAACAGCGGACCCGACCTTGGCCCAACTCCGGCTATCAGCGCGGGTCATGTCGCGCCTCTGTCGCCGCAGCAGCCAACTCCAGCGCGCTTCTCGGCCGCCCCGCTCTCGCCTTCGCTCCCCAACCCAGCCACGCTCGGCCAGGCTCAGAGTGGCCAGGCTCAAATTCAACAACACGGGCTTGGCGTGCAAGGCGTTGGAGGGCAGCAACTAAATAATAACAATGCACAAAGATTTTTATCCACTTCGTCCGTGGCAGGAACACCCAACCCCATCCCGGCCACACTCGTACAATCGCAGCAACCCTCAGCTCCTATTGCGTCCATTTCGTCTGTTGGACATCAACAGCATCAACAACAGCCCATCTACCTCCAGTCAGCCCAACTCCCGCACCCAGGACCTGTCTCACACGTTCCACAGCAGCCACAACCACCCCCACAGTTGCAGCAACAACAGCCGTCTTCTTCTCAAACCCAGGAAGGTGCTGGCCGATCGCTGAATGTCAAAGATGCTCTTTCATACTTGGATCAAGTCAAGGCCCAGTTTCAGCATCAGCCAGATGTTTACAATCGCTTTTTGGACATCATGAAGGACTTCAAGTCTCAAAGGTGAGACATGCTAAAACGACCGAGATTGACGCGAAACGAGTTGGCAAGAATTTTGATCGCGCAGACATTCCGCGGAACAACCGAGTTGAACAGCGAGTTGAGGCGGATCCGACCGAATTACGGTGGGGTATATACGTCACTTGTTGATGTGAATGCATGGGACTAACATGCGAACAGACAAGCATGAGCGGAGGGGATATCCATACTGATACCAACCATTCCAACAGCATCGATACGCCAGGAGTAATTGAGCGGGTATCAACCCTATTTCGGGGTCATCCAACCCTCGTGACAGGCTTCAACACGTTTTTGCCACCCGGATACCGCATTGAAGCGACCATGAACCCGCTTGACCCTATCCGCGTCTGGACTCCTGCTGGCTTGCAACCATCTCGGCTCCAACAACAACAGCAACAACAACAACCCGTTGCTGTGAGCGCGCCACCGCCGCCGCTGCAACAGCCCAGCCCGAACCTGCCTCACTACAACGCGACCCCACCGTCGCATTCGGGCCCCCCTCCACAGCAGCAGCAACCACAGTCGTACTACTCAGGCGAGCGTCAACCTTCCGCTCAGCCGCCCTCGCAGCCGATACCGCAACCGCATGGACAGCCGCACCCGGGTGTTCAGCCGCAAGCGTACCCTGCGCAGGCGCCCATACATTTGTCGATGACGCAACCCATGCCGCACCCCCAGCAACAGCACGTCATGGTCAACACTTCCGGCGCGCCACCCCCTCAGCAACAGCAGCAGCCGGGCGGGGAAGGGCCGAAAAAGACACCCGTTGAGTTTGGGCAGGCTATCACGTATGTCAACAAGATTAAGGTTAGTCCTTCGCTTGTTCTTGCAATATTGTCACATACTTAGGAATCTTATGTGGTTTTCATTTCAGAATCGCTTCGCCAACGATCCGGAAACCTACAAGCAGTTCCTCGAGATTCTCCAAACATACCAAAAGGAGAGCAAGCCCATCCAAGAGGTCTACGCGCAGGTGCAGGTCCTCTTTGCCAACGCCCCAGACCTACTCGAGGAGTTCAAGCAGTTCCTACCCGAAGTCAACGAAGTCATTGGCGCCCCCCCCAGCGGAGGACGCGGCGGAAAGGGCGCCCCCCCGGCGACAGGAACCAAGTATGCGATGCCTGTTCAAGGGGTGCCGCCTGTGCAGCGGATGCCGGCTGTGGGGACGTTTGCGGGGGGCCAGGGACGTGGCGGCGGAGGGGTGCCTGTGGCGCAGATGCAACAGCAACAACAGCAGCAGAAGCTGACAAAGCCAAAAAGAGGGGTGTTTTCGGCGGGAGGCGGCGCCGGAGGCTACTCTCCCCAGATGCAGCAGCAGCAGCAGCAACATCAGCAGCAACCAGGTGGGGTTCCCCCGCTTGTGGCGATGCAGCCTGTCGGAATGCCGATGCAGGTAGGCGGAGGAGCTGCGGGAGCGCCGGCCATGAAGAAGAAGCGGCTGGATGGCGCGGGCACTGGGCGTGTGGGCGGGTACTTGCCTGGAGCTCCGCTTGTGCCGGGTGTGGGTGTGGGTGTGGGTCAATTCCCAGGAGACGGGCAGCAGGTGCCGCAGATGGGGACTATGGGTGGAGCCCCGAGCGGAAGTCTCGAGGAGTTGGACTGGATTGATCGGTGCAAACGTAGCATTGGAAACAAGGCGACCTATAATGAGTTTTTGAAGGTGCTCAATCTGTTTAGTAATGAGATCATCGATGCCAAGACGCTGGTGGAGCGGGTGGAGCCATTTTTAGCTAAGAGTCCCGAGCTGTTTGCGTGGTTCAAACGATTTGTCAAGTATGAGGAGGAACAGGTTGTTTGTGAGTACTTCTGCATACGTTATTAGGACTGTCTTGACGTGGACTTGTATTAGACAACTTTCCTGCGGATCGCCCTGTTGTGGATTGGAGAACGTGCAAACGCGTGGGATATAGCTACAAGAGCCTTCCGGCCGACGTAAGTACAATGAGTAGCATGAAACACGAGGCTGTATCCTTGTTACTCACGGCTGCATTTTCAGGTCCCTCGCTCCACTTGTTCTGGTCGCGACGACCTCTGCCGCGAAGTACTGAACGATGACTGGATCGCGCAGCCGGAGTTTGTATCTGAAACAGGCTTTATTGCGCATAAAAAGACGGTCTATGAGGAGGCACTGCACAAGTGCGAGGAGGAGCGGTACGAGTTTGACATGAACATTGAGGCCAACTTGCACACTATTGCGCTGTTGGAGCCTATCTATCGTCGAATTCAGACAATGAGTCCGGAGGACAAGAGCAAGTTCAAGTTGCCTGTTGGCCTTGGAGGTTTGTTTTGAGTGTTTTCCTTGGTAGGCTCGAGATTTTGAGCTGGGTTTATGTAGGTCCTTCCAAAACGATTTACCAGCGCGTAGTCAAGAAGATTTATGATGTGGAGAAGGGTTTGGAGGTTATTGATGCGTTGCATAACAACCCAGCCGTCGCGGTTCCCATCGTGTTGAAGCGCTTAAAACAGAAGGACGAGGAATGGAAGCGTTGCCAGGTGAGTCCACCAACTGGCGCGAAAGACGAAGTGCTAACAAGGGAAGCCAGCGCGAATGGAACAAAGTTTGGCGAGAGATTGATGCGAAAAACTGGCTGAAGTCCCTTGACCACCAAGGCATCAATTTCAAAGCTGCAGACCGCAAGGCCATCAGCTCCAAAACCCTCACCACCGAAATTGAAACGCTCTACCGCGAACAACGCGAACGCCGCAGCACGGCTCTGCCGCTCCGGAGCACCCCTTCAGCCCATTACGGCTTCCTATCCTCGAGCGTGCTGGCGCCGGGCCCGCTCACGAGCACAGCCTTCTCCCGCTTCCAGATGGACTTTGTGTTCCCTGACGTAAGCGTGTTCAAAGATGCCAGAAAGCTGGTGATGATGACGGTGGGCAACACGCCCGCATTATCGCAGAATGATGAGGACCGGATTGGGGACTTTTTGAGTAACTTTTTGAAGCGCTTCTTTTGCCTGGACGGTTCCGTTGAAATATACGGGGAAGAGGAAACAGGAGAGGATGGGGGTATGAATGGAAATGGTGGGGAAGAAGGGAGTATTGCGGAGAGTGCTGATGACGTGAATGGTGGAGTCAAAAGTGCGCAGACGCTACGAAAGGAGGTGCTGATGAGGCAGGCTGCCGCATTTGGTGCTGGTTCCGACGTTGGTACCGCCATGGATGTGGCCATGGATGTGGATTCTGACACTGAAAGCGCGAGCGGGAGAGTTACTGCGACGTACGTTCGTCCCGTACAGAAGCGCGAGTATTATCCCCTCTTTGCAAACAGCACTTTGTACATCTTCTTCAGATTGTATGAGGTGAGTGAGAAGAGTTGACGATGTTGCTTTCGTAACGCTTGTTTGTTTGTTTTAGATTCTCTGCGCTCGCTTGTACAAGCTTAAAGAGCTTTCAGACCAGTACCAAAAGAACCCACCGCACCACACGAACCTACTCAACCCAGTTGCTACAGGCTTGGGTGTGCAACAAAAAGACTCACTTGATGCATCTGCTCCCAAATCCAAGGATCGATACACCGATTTCTTGCATGCCGTTCACGAGCTTTTCGCCTCGAACTTGGAAGCAGGAGACTTCGAAGACCGTATGCGCAACCTCTTTGGGACCACGGCCTACCTCTCCTACACCATTGACAAGCTCGTGGCTGCCATTGTAAAGCAGGTTCAAAGCGTGATAACAGACTCGGTTTGCATGGATCTGCTGGAGCTGTATTTCAAGGATCGCCAGAAGCTTGTGTCGAGCTCCCGGCAAGAGAGCGTGTACCGTTTGAACGCGGAGAGGATCGTGGACGACGACAATCTTTATCGTTTGGAATACGTGAGTTCTCTTTTTTTGTATAAAGTATTTACCTAAATTGCTTTGCGTTTCATTCAGCACGTTGCTCCAAAAGTATTGACGTTCCAAATCATTAGCAAAGAAGACCCCGTCATTCATGAAGGTTCCTCAGTGGAAGAAAAGTGGTCCGTGTATGTGGACCAATTCATCCAACTCTCCTCCAACGCGCAGGGGATCAGCCTCCCTCGTCGCGGGAGAGTTGTCAACTTCCCCAGCAACAACGGCGGCATCCCTGGTTGCGAACCCTTCCTGCGCCGTAACCTGCCCACCCAAATCGCACCAGGACCCCTTGCGGGCGACACTGTCGAAATGCGGAGCGGCCTGGAGCTTAAAATCTGCCTTAACACGTACAAGATGTTCTTTGTGGAGGACACGGAGGATTTCTTTGCCCGTCGACATGTTGCGGATGCGGCGACTGCGTTGGGAAAGAAGCGATTGGGTGGATGGAATGTTACTTCGCGCATTGCTGGGAATGGAGCTCGGAAAAAGAAGTTTGATGGGTGGTTGGGGGCGCGTGAAAAGGCGATTGCAGCCGATGAGGCAGAGTGGGTTGTGCTGGACAAGGAGGCGGGTGTTCAAGCTGGGTCCTCGTCTGGCGCTGGTGTGGAACAAGATGGTGATGTGGTGATGAAGTAGACTGTGCTGATATGTTTTGTTTTTTCCTTCTTCCTTGTCCCTGTCAGTCGTTATCCTTGAAACACGCGTATTTTGATGTTTGCATTTTGAGAGCTGCATTTTCGCCAATTTCCGATCTGTCGCATTGAATACTGATTTCCTGCTAGTGGGGACGACAGTGAGCACGATGGGGGTCGCTGTTGCAACAGCTGAAGACTAGACACGGGAAACTACAGGAAGTATTGGAACATATGCAATGAAAGACCGGAAAGGAAGAATAAAACAATGGGTCTCTGTTGACTGGCTTGAAAACTCATTTGATGAACAGTGCCCAATTCGACCAGGTTCCTGACGAGCTCCTGCTCCGCATCCTGAAATGGATTGTCCCTGACCACCCCATCATGGATCTGCGCACAAGCGAGGCGCGCATGATCCGAGTGGGCCATGTGCGTCCGTCTGCGGATCACAGCGCCAACATTGTGCTTCCCGTCCACTGCGAACCGATGGAGTGGATGTCCAATTACAGGAACGGACTCGAGGGCTGCGTGGTGGCTCCCTCAGAATATGGGATAGTTCTTGTTCAAATCTGCAGACGCTGGCGGCGTGTGGCCATGGAGCTCCGCAATGGATGGGCCGCCTTCGATCCCGGTAAGCACCGCGTTCTTCCAACTATCGCCCTAAATATTCTTGGTTTAGCCGCCTTCGATGTGAGACACTGGCAAAACGCTTCGGATTATCCAAATACCTCACTACAACTTTCCTGTGATCCACTCCGAATCAGCAACCTCAAACACCTCTCCTGGCGGCTCATTAGCAAGAGATTTATTCCGAACGCTGCCAAATTTCTGATTGATAAGCTCTCTCCTTTGCAACTCGTCTCAGTGGATGACAGGCATTTTGGCCTCATACAATGGCTCGCAAGCCACCCTGCCAAAGAAATCGCAACTTGGGAGAGAATGCACACTGTTCGGTTTGCTGTTCCAGCTGATTTTGAAGAAGCAAAAGCGATTTCCAATCTGTTGGGACGTCTTCCATGTCTGGAGTCCTGCTGGCTCCTCTTTTGGCCAGGGGACCTCCTTGGCATAATATCTGACCTGGGAGGATTTCCACGAAGCCTTAAGACGCTGGGACTCGTCAAGTGGCTCGATGTGGAGCGAGAAGATTACAATGTGAATTTGAGATTCATTGATGAAGCTGCTCCATTCTTGGAAACGCTGATTCTCAAGAGCACTTTTATAGGCTCTTTCTCTTCTGGATTTCATCATCTGCGCGAACTTACTGTGTGGATGAGCCAGCTTCATCAACCTTTTCACACACTGTTGAATTGGGAGGAGGAATTCATCAATGTTGCATCCTTGCTGACTTCCACGCCGCTGGCTATGCGAGGTAGACTCTCAACACTTCGTGTTATTTTCGAAACGGACTCGGATGCACTTGTTTCGCCGGAGCTTCGCTTCAATGGCGGCTTTGCCTCGCGTTTTCTAACAATGCTACGCGACTGTCACTCTCTTACGGCTCTAGAATTGCAAGTAGGACGCATCAAGCTGGGTCATTTGGCGCTCATTTTGAAGGTCGCAGGTGGGAAGCTGGAGACGCTGCGAGTGGGTCACATGTTTGACGTTGCCCTTGGGGACGTGGACGTTGCGTGGCATAATAACACGATGGGAGAATTTTGTGTTTTGAATCGCGAATTCTTGGACTCGTCTACGGCTTGCAGCGACTTGGACCGCCTGCTGGAAATTGAGAATGAGGAGACGATTTTTATGAATATTGCTCAAGACTTCTTATTTTGGCCTTCCAGTGACGAAATCAATGACTTGGATGTTGAGTTATGGAAGGCGAGGGCAAGGAGAGTCTTGAGCTTCTATTGTCCACGGATTCAATGGTTTCAGCTGTGGCATTACACTGGTGCCGTCCATCACGGATGGTCTGAAAGCTTAACGTCTTATTAAAACTATTTATTTTTTAAATTTTGAGACATAAATTAGTCAAGGATATTCCAAATATGTCAAGGTCGCGATTACCGCTCACTTACGGGACTGATTGTGTTGAATGCCGTATTTTGGCTTCCGCGAGCGCGATCTATGATAAATGGAGGGCTGCTGATTCGGCTAAGAGTTGTGTTATCTATTCATGTTTGATGGCAGACAGTTGTCGATCACAGATACTAATGCCAACTCAGCTCCGCGATTATCGATTGGTCTCCGAAACGCTAGCCTCTAGCACCTTCGTTTTCACTCAGCGCAATATGACGAGCATGGTATTGTATCAGAGCTGCTGTCGCTGTCCGTGAGATCACGCAGTGAGATGGACAAGGAAAGTGGAACTCGAGGTACGCCATCCAGGACGACCCCGCAAGGCACAGCTCATCATGAACTAAATGAATCAATGAGGGATATTCCATCGATGTCGCAACAAATGAGGTATGCATTGCCCTTCGTTGTGGTTAAATCGAAAGACACATGTTTGACTGAATGATGGTATCGAACAGGATGTGCGCTCCATGGGATTCTGCAGTCTTTTGCGGAAACGATACCCAGCAATTTACCGATCCAAAGCGTTGCTATTTCATCCCTCCATGAAACCTATGCCCTTCAACATTCCGCAAATTCGACTCCTCATATGGTCCTTTGAAAACCCCGCATCACACGATCGGACAATTAAACTCTCACGCCAGCACCCCACCGTTCCGATAAGCCACTATTTCCCCCCGACGTGCTGCACGATGTCCAATACGCCCTTGGCCCCGCGCGATTCACGCACCTCATGCGCGCCACACGAAGCTAGAAGAAGTTCCTGCAGGCTTCAGCGATGATTATCGGGCCATGCAAAATAAATTCAAGAGAGTCGGGGATGTGAACATAACAGATACCTGCGCGGGTTGCGGGAACATCAGTGCTTAAATGCAGCCAATGTAGTTGTTTAAGGCCCACATAGAAAAGTGTTGGTACTTGAAAAGATGTAATATAACATGTATGGCGTGGTTTTGTCCGTTACACGGGCCCGAGAAAATCTCGTCGCAAATGAAGGGCAACTCGTGGGCAGCAAAGAAATTGGTCTCAGTCACCAATAAATTTTTTTGTCAACGATCACAATGCGCCCACACCAGCGCCCATCAACATCACGTCACTTCGCCTTCTACAACGCGCTAGCAATACCGCAGAGCTCGTGTGTCGCCACAAGTCATGGAAGCGGGCGCATGAGGTGCACGCATTGCGCCACCTCTGGGAAATGGGGAGATGGGCTGTGTCGCATTTGATTAAACTTTCCAAAATCATAGGCGCAGTGTGGGTGGCGTTGGGGAATGGGGATTGACTACTGTCGTAAACACTCTCCAATCGGCACTCGCACAAGCCGCCCCCAATGCACTCTGCACACAGCCTGCCTCCGATCCAGATGCCTCGGCAGCCAGCTTTCAGCCAGTTGAATGCGGAGGAGGCGCGGTTGCTTGACAAGGCGACTTGGAGCTATCCCCTGCGCCACGCTCCTTCTCCGCTCGCATCACCAGTTGGGCCTTGCCCACCTCCACAAGATCACCATGGGCCGAAGCTGCCCTACCTTAAGTATCCAGGCATCCGCAGTCCAGACGAGGGACCTCGACCCGTACTATCCCAACAGCAGACACGCAGCCGCAGCCACCAATCCCCGCCAATCAGCTACCGCTTCAGCCATGCCACTCCCGTCGCAATCTTGCCCAGCAGCACCCGATTCTCGCCATATGCTCATCCTTCCACCACCGCATCCCACCAACGGAGATCGTCCGACGTGCAAGCCCAAGTGAACACTCTCAACCAATCTTTGCACGACTCAGTGGCTCTCTCATGTTCCTCCCCCCGCTCTCAGCTGCCTATGTTTAAGAACAGGGCTCGCTTGGACTCTGACAGAGCAGTTCATCGCGAAATCCCTCAGATTGGCCATGTAACTCTTCCTTCCTCGTCAGCCAATTTCTATCCGCCGCAACGACACAGCTCTGCTCATTCGATGAGCATGGATGCGAGTGTGGGATCGGAGGGTCGCTTTAGTCCTCCGCAGTTTTACCGTCAGCACATACGATCTCGATCTTATCACGAAACGAGACATTCCCACTTTGACGAAACTACGTCGTCTCAGGGTTATTATGAACGCCCGAGACACATGGCTCCATCCTCAGCGCCTTATCTCACAGGCCATCCACTGGTCAGTTCTTATCGTGCGCCACCCTCATATAATCTCCGGCCATTGCAACCGCCACACCAAATGCATGCAGCACCATCGCAGGGGGGTGTTCCGCAGCCTGTCCACTCTTCTGGCCTCGTTTCTCACAAACCTGGGCCTGGGCACTATCCGATACGTGAAGTCAACCCTATGGCCGAATCCCACCCATGTCTACAAGAAGACTGCAGCGAAGTCTTCGCCACCCCGTGGCAACTGCTCTCACATCAAAGCCTGCATGATACAGCTAGACCATTTCAGTGTTCAACATGCCTTCTCACATTTACGCGGAAACACGACATGAACCGGCACATTAAAAGCGTCCACCAGGTCCAAGCGGGCGAGCCATTGTTTGCCTGCGGGATGTGCGGACAAGGATTTGGACGAGTGGATTCGCTTAAGCGGCATGTGGGGATTTGTTCAAAGAGTGCGCGATGACGCGCTTCTGTCTGTGGCGACAATTTTATTCGTTTTATTCGTTCCTTGCGTCCCTCTTGTCCTATTTACCCCTGTTTTTAATTCACCCTCTCTGTATTTAGCCTGCGCTTATAGAAAAATTAAATGCCTCGATTCTATTCCAATTGTATTGTTTGATATGTTTCACCCACACGTGAGGCGCTCGTGGTCGCACAGTTCTGTCCGGGGCACGGGCGAGTGCGACGAGCAGGTCCTAGTCTTCTGGCCTTGCGCAGCGTCCAGACCGGTGTATCCTCCTCAAGAACGGACATGGAGTCTATCCACGCTTGTGGACAGGATGACATCGCGTCGGGGGAAGAGGAACCCGATTCAGTCGGTGAGAAAAGGGCGCGTATTGCAATGCACTTGGGCTGGATGTAGCAAGAGTATGTCCGATTACACGCTATTTCTCTACTCAGTTTATTGACGTAAAAATCTGTTTGATGAACGGCATTCAAAAACGCATCTCACCTCAATTCGCACGTGCAGGGACACGCCAAAATAAAATCGCATCTGTGTCATATATGCCCGCTAACATTCACAGATCTGTCACGCCACGTCTGTAGTGTGCATGAAGTTCGGCAGGCACAGAGATTATGGTGTGCAACGTCTGTCAAAAAATGTATGGGAGATGAGGTATTTTACTTTTCTCAATCTGAAATTTGTCACATGCAATGTGTCACTGGAAGCGATAGCTTCCAAAGGCATCTCACTATTTGCAAGCGGGCAGCTTCATATTTACGTCCCGTGGTTTCCAACAACTCGGTCATTATCTCGCTGCCACGACTCTTGGTGCAACTAACTGGAGAGGTACCATCTGCCGAGTATTTGATCCCTTGGAGTTATACCCGCAAATCGCTCGTTGATGAGAGCGACTGATGTCGCTCACTTTGATCAGTCTTCCATTTTTATCTTTGCTGGCACCTGATTGATTTCATACTCAATTTGGGTTACGGTAATATCGTATGGCTGACATGCACAATATTCTGATGTGATTGTATTGATTCTCCCTCCTACTAAGTTATCCGGTACATCTGTCAAAGTATGGATCATTGTTTGCGTAATGAGTAGGTATGTCACAGTGCATTGACTCATAACGCAAACAAAGCAGGCAAGTTGTAGTCATACCTACAATCTTTATCTTTTGGTCCACTCTCTTGAAGAATCCCTTTTTCTCTTTAAAAAATTATTAACAATATCCATTCCACCTTTCAGAGTAAGTCTCATCATGCTTGAATTCTGAACATATGGTATTGATTGACTACATTGACTGATCTGTGAAGTTAATTCTGCAGATAATTGAAGTGTGTTTCAAAGTTTCTGCCAGGTGGATTATTTCTGATTTGTCCTATTTTCTGGACCAATGACATGGATATTTCTCCAACATCAAAGGCAATAAATGTAGAACTTACATCAGCATTGAGTTCACAAGCACTAAGAAAAGCACGCAATCAGTATGATAATGCCAAATTGTACTCACAAAAATATGGGCCTGTGGCAAGACAGTGCTCCCTGTGTCACAGCATGAACTGGAAACAATGTTTGACAAACCAAATGTGCTGAATATCAGGTATTAGAAATACTCAAAATGTGAGTGAAATTGAGCATTCAAATTCGAAGATAGTTGTGTCAGGTTTCAAATCAAGAAATTCAGTGATCAATTTTGTATTGCCTCCAAGCTAATCTAACTGTACTGAGAGTTTCAAAAAGATTCAAGACCAAAAAAGGTGCAACAAGCTGAATTTGCTCAGTTCATCCGTGAAGAGTTCAAACTGAGTTGATTTCAAGTAAACTAAACCATATGAAAACTCACATTTTCATCAATAGCTTCCATGTCAGAATAAGGAGTACAATGAAATTCGTCTTGTGTGGTGTCCCAGTTGTTCGTGATTTTCGACGCGTCTAGGGTAACATCCTCATCATCTATGAATTTACCATTGTTACTGTCAATGACAAGTCTGTGGCACTGGGTAGCATTAGGATAGAGAGGGAGGGAAGATTGTTTGATGACAGATTTTGTGACAGTGGCTGAAGGCAATGTTGAAGACGTTGCTCTGAGTCGAATCGAACATGATGAAGAGGATTTGGTGACAATATAAACAGGTGCGGACTGTGTGATTGACGCAGGGGCTGTTTCAGTGTTCGGAGAAGCCATGGAAGGCGAAGAATGCGCGTTGAGAACGAGCGGAACATGTCGCGTAGGTCAGGCATATTCACAACTGCCTGCGATGCTTTTGTGGGTTTGCCTGCGTACACGCGCGAGGGGCACCGCATCGACGTCTTCTTTTTTAGGTTTCTGTTGTCCATTTCACCGAGTCTCGGACAAACCTTTTTTCTCGCATCTCATCTCATAAGTAATAGGACACATCTAATCTATGTCTCGTTTGAAAAGACGTCGAATTGCATGAAAAACATGCTTTTTGAAGCATGTTTAAGATTCCGCCCGTTAGAAACTTTCTGGCAATCGGATTGGTCAATCGCACGAACTTTTCAAACAAGTGTGGGTTGGATTTCAGATCCTCCAGGAATACAACTTTAATATCCTCGTGGAATGGGTAAATTAGGTTTGGAACGCATTCGCTGAGTTCGACACCGCATGTGGAAGGTGGTGTTCATCGTCATGTAATCAAAGTCCACGGAGGTTACCATGCAGGCCCCAGGTTATCATCAAGTGTTCTTCTTGAGTTTGTTGGCCGCCACAGCTTAAATGTTTGTAATTTTGTCCTTAATGCAAACTAATCTCAATCATTGATGCTTTCATTTTGGGTGGGCACCCTGAACGAAAAGGGCAAGCGACAAAGCAGCCATCAATTTTATACTAATCTGATATTGATGTATAAGATTATTACTAATCACAGTACGTGATTTTATCGATAACATTAATATGTTTCTAAGTCAATTATTTTTTATATTATATGTTTTATTTATATACATCTACAGTATTGCGAACTTATTTATCAGATTATAAATTTAAATCTAATTTACACACTCTTTTCACTGTCCTCGACCGTTCTCTCCCTTAACATCTCACAGTTTGGATAAACACCTCCCTGATAGACATTGAGCCTTCAAACTGCATTGGTATTGCCAAATGCCTACAGATATTCGTGTGAAGGCAAATATGCAACCTTGGACATCAAACAAGCATTTCTGGAAACTTTCTTCAGATGAATTTGTGGCAACGAACAAGGTCTGCAGTGTGCGGAACTGCCTGTCCATACCAAGGAGGAAATGAGACAATACAAAGTAGTCATGGCTGAATTTCGACAGACTCATCCAAATGCTGCAACTCCTAACTTTGATGTAATGGCTAAAAATTGGAATTCTTCTACAGTTGTTGATGGCAAGAGCATATTTTACAAATTGCCAGAACATCTTTCATTGTATTGGAATCGATGGAACTGTGCGCGCCGAACCGAGTTGGCCACAGCAAATAACATTAAGGAATTAAAAGCCATTGCCCCTCTCCTTCGGCTTCAAGTGCCTCGGTCTATCATACCGCAAGTGGATCCAATTGAAGCTGGTAAAATTCCAAATCCTTTGAGACAGGTAGATCTTGTCCGGCCAAATGTGTTACTCCTGAGTCGGAATGACCTTCGAAACCAACTTCTAAGCCATGAACAAGATCATGGTGAAGGGCCAGTAAGAAAATGGAAAAGCATGGATTTAATAATGGTCGTTCCAGGCGGACTTGTAGGATTTGTAAGCACCAACAATGTCCCGGAACAGGGAAGCCATCTTTGTGCCCAAACCACTTGGCGGAAAACACGTAATGTCTCAGAATGGGGAAGCGATTTCTGGGCCCAAACCAACTGGTGGAAAACACATGAATATTAATAAAATGCTTTGAACGTAATAATATTCCACAATGATGGGAGTCGCATGTGATAACGAGGTCCACGCACTAACAGTGATATTCATATTCTTCTGTGCATGAAAAGTGCTTCAATATTTTTTATGGCTGTCCGCAATTTAGGCATTTGTAACTGTAACAAACATGGGAGTGCAGGGAGATCCGGTTCGAAACCAACATACTGAAACTTAAGTGAAACCAACGAATAATAATTTTCATACACTGCTATAAGATTCCCAACTTTCATCGAAATAGAAACATTCCCCGTTTCAGTTTGTGAGTGATGAGTCCGTTTCGCCATTGCGCTGTCTGCCCCTCCCTGGCTCGGCTCAGCCCCTTCACCCACTTTCTTATTTCTTCTCTTTCTTTTCCTTTCTTTTTGCTCTCCCTCTCTCTTTCTCTCTCCCTCTCGTTCTCTCGAAATTTAACTAATTTAATTTCCGCTCGGGGCATAGTAGATGTGCCTATTTTCATAGGCAACTGCAATGGGAAACAATAGAAGTGAAAAACAGTGCTATACTTTCCTGTGAAGGAAAAGAGAAGGGCAGCAGCACGAGGGGTTTGCCTTACTCGTATTAGTTATTGACAAAGTGAAACCAATTTCATTCCTCATCGTCCAATCTGGCGCGTGATTGTACACGGCGAAGAACGTTTTCATTCATTTCGCAGCATCCATTTAGGGTTTCGCTCTCGTGCCGATCTCCTTCTCTCCCGAATGACTAATTCGGAGAAGCAAAAGTCGGGCTTATGTCCCAGATCAAAAAAACTCAATTTTCACGCTGGCCATTTGACCCGGCCGAAGCACCATGAATCAGCTAGTATCGCGAACACATCTAGGGAAAATGAACTACGGAAGTTCGGATACATTCAGCGGTGTCGCCGTCCAGCCATCCGCAATCATCATCCCATCCATCGTAAACTCCCCGGATATGGAGACAACCTCATTACATCCTCGTTTACTCGATATGGCATCCTTTCCAATCCAGACATTTGTTGGCGCCGGTGCCATTGACGTTCTGAATCCGGACTATGGTCCAGCCACAACTCCGGCAAGCACACCCTCAGCCACCCAAGACTCTCCAACATCCGAAATCGACTATTCTATCATCTATACTGATGTGAGCACCACTATCTCTCTCCTCAACGACACCACCCGGGCGGTTCCGTGCCCATCACGCGGATGTGGCAAGGCTTTTGCCTCCCTCTCCCACATGCACTCGCACCTGCGATCGCACGGCGCAGTTCGCGAATTCATCTGCAAGCAGTGCCCCAAATCTTTTGCCAGAAGACACGATTTGAATAGGGTATGCTTCTCTGACTCTTAATTGTTTTTTAAGGGGACGGGGCGGGGGGCACCAACTTATTCACTCCCTTTTGTTAGCACGTTAACTCTGTGCACAGTGTACACCAAGGGATTGTCAAGTTTGTGTGCACCCACTGCGGCAAGGGGCATGGGAGAGCGGATTCGCACCATCGGCATGAGCAGTATTGTGCAAAACTTACTGTAAGACCTGAAGGTGTGGCCAGGCATAAGATGCAAGAGAGGCCGGCACGGAGGGACGCGAAATTTGGACCTGCTGGTTCCAGGTTTGCGTTCTCATGAAAGAAGTATATTAGTGCAGACATATAATGGCGCGCCCATTGTAGAAGTGGTGGCAAGAATAGGACGTGCTGATTCCAGATTTTATTTGTCGATAAATTAAGTTTCAAGTGTATTGTTGATATATTGAATGAAGGACAAAGCCATTGACTCCCGCAGATGAGTGGCGTTTTCTGAGCGAGGAAAAGCAGGGTTCCTGGCGTCGTCGGAAAAGGGCGATGGCGTTCGAAGGGGGAAAGCTCATCTCTAAATCCAATCAACGACGATAACAACACTTCCTGTTTCTGCACCTGAAGGGATGCCAGCATTGATCATGAACAAGATCATGCCATACACTTTACCAGCAGTTGATCGCAGCAGTTATGAATCACCCAATCAACCCCTTTCGTATGAAATCGGTGGAGTGGACTTGCTTGATTCACCCCCGCTCGAGGCGGCAACCAAGGCAAGCAGCCAGGGCCTCACCCCTCGTACTGAATTCTGGTTGGATAATCGTGGGGAAACTTGCCAAGCGGCTGCGTCACCGTTTACTGTAAATCGGCAGGAATCATCTGATGCTCAAAGCCACCACGTGCCGATGTCCACGGGAACACTGCAACCCTATTTCACCAGACTTCCCTCATCCCCCGCCTTCTCCCTACATACTCCCGCTCTGCTTCCACATTTGCCGACCCCTGTTGCCCTTTCAAGAGTCTACCATTGCGATTTTGAGGGGTGCGGGAAACGTGAGCGATCTAACCAATCTTGGGATTCGGACCATCAACTCATATTAAACTCCTTTCGTTCCAAAACACCCAGACTTCAAGTCAGCCTGGCACTTGCAATCGCATAGTAAGCACCATTCGAACGAGCGCGACTTCAACTGTGACATGCCCTCCTGCGGGGCTAAATTTCAGCGGCGGCACGATTTGTTGCGGCATCTCAAGTCGGTGCATGCCAAGACGGAAGATCGCACGATTGCCTGCGTTTGTGGCAAGTATTTTGGCAGGTTGGATTCACTGCGCCGGCATCAACTCAAAATTTGCCCTTACACCAAGATCTGATGTGACCTTTACATATATTTAAAGAACAAAGATTATTTTTCACCCTTCGTTATCAGCTGGAGCTCATCACACTTTCCAAACGTTTGATCGGCAATCTGCGTGGCCTTGTCCATACATCAGCAAGTCCTTTCCAAGTTGCAGTCAAGCCTACTCATGAGTGTGACATTCTAGTGCTTTATTCTGCTTCTGCAACAGATTCCGATCCTCTACAATCTTTTCAGGCTTCGCCTACAAGCTGTAGACAGAGTCCCAGGAAACCCGTCATTCGGCCCGTTCATCGTTGTCGCCATTGTCATTCATAACCGCTTCGATGCGCGTCTCCCCTTATTTTCGGCCACAGTCAACGCCAAGCCCACAATCTCTCACTTCCTTGCGCCTTGGCGCCTCTTCGAACACGGCAGACTCACTCGAAATCTCATGAAATCTAATAAGATTCTAGGATAGTCCGTCGAGACAAAAAATCCAAAGTTCACACGATTCGAGGCGAGGACACTGCTTCCATCAGCCGTGCCGTTGGCTCCAAGAACATTTGCTGTTTGCGCGAATGTGGGTTAGGTATCTGGTCAAAACGCGACAGATGGCGAGCACAGGCTCAATACATGAGACTCGTACCAGACGATAAGTCATCGTCGTCCAATCAAACCACGAACATATGTCAGTTCCACTACACTCTGTGTCCCCTCAGTTACGCGCATTACACGCATGACACGCATAAGGATAACCTGACGCGCACAAGCGCGCGGTGCATTCCGTCCCGGCAGCTTATTTGTACTCTGGAAAGATATGGGCATTCTTTTGTCACATCACGCCTTTCCTTATTATATAACCTGTTTACTCTAGTAGGTCTATTCTCGTTCAAGACACAATCAACGTTTTTGCTTCGTGAATAATTCAAGTTTATGAAATGAAAGCGAGGTTACAAGGCATGAAATGATGATACGCAACACGAATGCGGAAATGACCACAAATGAGGGAGTTAGTAACGCATGGCGAATGAATGCCAGCCATGTTGCTGAATAATCTCATCAGGGAAAGCGCAAAAATTTGATTCCATGTGCCCAACAATCCCGCCCGACACTTCGCCACACTTCATGTAAAGCCACTGCTGACTAAGAAGAGTTTATCAAGGCTGCGTTCACACTTTTGTTTCGGCATCGACGCTTTCAGTTGACTACGAGCACACCCAGCAAAATACAGAAGCTAACGTGATAAGGCGATCAAAGGAGTGGAGATGGGTGTCGGTGAAATTTTCGCGGGTTTCAAAGCGCAGGGTCAAAAAATTTCCTGTGTTCCCCTCATCTGAAACTAGGAGGCAAGCGCGAAAATGCTGGCCAGATCACGGATCCAAAGGGAAATGGATATTGAGCTTGGAAATCTGTATAAGAGTTAGCCACCGCCCCATTTGTCACGAAGCCTCAAACGAGTAACGTTCAAGTAACACCAAGGCACGCAGAGGCACGCAAATATGTCGTTCCAAATCTACACCGCTTTTGAGGGTGTATCCCATGAGGCCAGCTCACCATCATTGAGCGCTGTGAGCTCTTGCGCTACCAGTTGCTTCAGCATCGCTTCCAATGCATCCAGCACTGTATTCTTCGGCCCCGGCAGCGTCAATCTGCTCCTTGAACCTTCCTTCGACGCCAGTTCACCATTGACACCGCAGACTCCTTCGTCTCGACTGTCAAGCCGCGCCAGCACCACAAGTGAAGATTCCCACGTTGGCAGCGCAGACTTCAGCATCAGCCCGAAACCTAAGGCTCCATTTAAGGCAAGCTCCAAGTTCAATCGCCCACTAAAATTGACGCGGGATTTCACATGCACCGAATGCCCGCTTTCCTTCCATCGCAACCATGACTTGCGTAGGCATAACCGCTCCGTGCATGGAATTGGCAAGAAAACGTTTGTTTGCAAGGTGTGCTCCATCAAGGAATTCGGAAGAGCGGACTCGGTTGCGAGACACGAAAAAACGTGCAAGGGCAGTCACCTTTCCACTGAGTGATTCTGGTCCAATCGTTGATATTCTATTTCTATGATGATTCTAATATAATGTAAAGTGTTGTTCGTTCGTTAGTCATGGAATTAGTCATTTGTATCTGTTTGCTGGGGAGTATGGCGTCATTCTGGGACGGCAGCGTCCGCGCCTGTCTGTCCCTTGTGTGCGAGTGGATGGCGAGTGGATGGCGAGTCAAGACGCGAAGATAGTCGTCGGGAAGCGTGCGCCAGATACGTTTTTTACAACTCAAAGATTCGGCTGAGGATCTCGGATACGATAAGATTTGCGGTGTGGCAAAACAAACCGGGATTGAAGAAAAGGCCATGTGAGAAATCGCGAGACAAACCACAACGATCTCCGGATCTGCCCGATAACGGGAAACGTATAAATCTGCCTACAGGGCTCTTCCACGCTCCCCTCCGTCCCCCAAGGTTCCCTCAGCTGTCCTGCCCCCCACCCACCGTCCACTATGAGCAAGCTCGCGACCAAGATGGCTGCTGTCAGCAGCCTCCGCAACACAAAGGACGCCAGATGCCGTGCCACAGCCGCTGTGCTCCCGCCGCTTCACTCTGGATTCACCCTCTCCTCGAAGCTTGCGCCCTTGTTCAAGGGGCCCGGTGGCGTTGACTTGTGTCTCGACGACGGCAGCGCCGAAACGGGCTTCGAACTCCCGTCGCCAACCGTCCCCGTCCTCACGCACTCCAGCCCGTGCAGCTCAGCTTTCGGATACGCCGAACCGACCCCAGAACCTATGGAGCTGTCCCCCGTAACATACTCCGGGGCTCCAGACTTCATGGTCGTACCCCATGTGATCGGGAAACACTGCACCGCGTCACCCCGTTTCGAGCCAAGCCCGAGCCCATTGCCTCTCTCGTCCACAGCCCTCTCCGAAGCAGACCCGTCTCGCTCCCCTTCAGCTTCAGAAGACTCTCTAAGCGAGGACGAAAGCTCTGGGTCCGAGAGCATATATCGATGCTCCATTCGAGGATGCAAAAAGGGTTCGTATTCGCCTCCTTAATCCTCGACACGACAGCCCCAGTCGCTGACATATACAGCCATGTCACCAGGTTTCAAAAAAGTATCCCTGTTGAAAGCCCACAACAAGACACATGTCGTGCTGCGCCCGTTTGAATGCGACATCTGCCGGAACACCTTTGCACGCAACCATGACCTGAAAAGGCACGTGAGATCCGTTCACAATGTGGGCAAGACTGTTGCTACCAAATGCGCATACTGTGCAAAGGTGTTCAGCCGGAAGGATAGCTGCGCATTTCATATGGCCACGTCTTGCACAAAAAGGAAGAATGATTGAATACCGTTTTCATTCCGTGTACAGTTTCTTTATTGCAAATAAATACTAATTTGATGGGCAATTCCTGATGAACGAACTCACGTGACTGGCAGTGGTGATTTGGGTCAACGTTGACGAGAATTTCCCTGACTTGATGGAAGGGACCATCATCAGCCAGACATTTCCTTAGCGCTTGCATCGTGGTTGATGAAGCTGGTGAGAATCCACAACCAGCAGAATACAGTTCGCAGGTTCTTCTTCCATCATTTTCCTTCCGGTTGGCCCCAATCAGAAAAGGAGCGCACGTGACCCGGGAGATTTCCCGTTGTCACGAGGCGGCAATTGTCCCTCCTCACTTCACTTCACACAGGTGTTTGAAATCTCTATTGACCCGTCCCATCGCCCATGCTCAGGATTCCAGACTCGCTGCTTCAAGATCCCGAATCATCTTCGGCCTTATTCCGTGGCTCGCCTATTATCGTGCGACCGCAATCGTTCGACACCATTGCGGCGCCGAGTCCGCTCTCATTCAAGCTGAAGGGACCAGGCGGCATCGACTTGATCCTAGACGATCTTAACAATGAGGAGCAACAGCAGGATGCTGTCCGCGTCGAAAAGAAGCCGAGTTGGCGGAGTTCACCGCCTTCTGTGTTGCACGCAGCAAATTGGACCCTGAAACTGCCGCAGCCTCTGTCCAACCTCCCCATTAAGCCTGCTGTCGCTATCATTGAAACTCCGATAGCGTTCTATGAAAGCAAAACGAATTCGTATCCGTGTAAGTGGGAGGCATGTCGGTGCGGTGAGTTTTACTTCGTAATTTTTAATGCATACTTGCTCGCCTTTGACGCAAAAACACTAGTCTTTGCGAATGAACATGATCTGAGAGTGCATTTCTCGATGCATCAGTCACGCCGGCCGCACGCCTGTCGGCGGTGCAAAGCCGCGTTCGTCCGATCAGCGGATTTAGAACGACATATCTCCAAACTTCATCGCGTTCCTAGGGGCGGATATAGAATAAAACGATGAATTTCACATAGAAACCATTTTCTGCTACACGTTGTGTTAGCCACAGTTGGGTATGTGCCCGCGAAAAAATAAGTCAAAAATTCATCCTTCCTTCAAAGCCAAATTTAGAAATCCTCATTAGTGGCGTCAGGGTACCGATTCAGTAGAATCCTTTCGAGAGAGCATGAGTCTATCAACGAGAGCTTCAATTTGCTTCAAAGGAAATGATATATATATGTTTTTACGTTCAAACAAGGTGACAGCTACCCTAGCGCTCTATCGACTGTTAGTTCGTCCTTGCCTTGGTGGCTGCGTCCCGTTCCGAGTCGGCCCTATCTTCTACCACGTGAAAAAATCTGCGCCAGATTTGCCCACTCATTAGATATGTTCCACGCATTCGCTCTCACAGCTCTGGCGGCGGCCGTCTCTGCCCAAGCGACCATTAACTCTACTAGCCCCCTCAACTCAGGGGACGAAGCATGGTTGCTCATCTCGGTTTGTGTTCTCCTTTCCATACTAATACGCACCTAAAGTGCTCCTCTCACAGTCGGCACTCGTGTTCTTGATGGTACCTGGACTGGGTTTATTTTATTCGGGACTGGCAGAGACCAAGAACAGTTTGACCTTGATGCACGCGGTTCTGTCAGCCTTTTCCGTTGCTTGCGTTCAGTGGGCCCTTTTTGGATACAGCCTGGCATTCTCTGATACATCTAAATCCACATTTATTGGTAACTTTCGGTATGGGGCTCTGCTGGACACTATGAACACTCAACACCCTGTGGCACCAACCATTCCGGCGTCCCTCTTTTCCATGTATCAGGTGTGTCTTTGTCAGCCTTTCATGCTCTTCTTATATCATATTGTCGCAGATGATGTTTGCTGCTATTACTCCGGCTCTCTTTTTGGGCGCGACTGGTGACCGAATGAAGCTTGTCACAATGCTCGTGTTTGTCTTTGTCTGGACTACGATTGTTTATGACCCAGTTGCATATTGGGTCTGGAGCAGCAATGGATGGCTCCACAATTTGAACGTTATGGATTACGCTGGCGGATCTGTTGTTCACGTGAGCTCTGGCGCTGCCGCGTTCGTTCTCGCATACAAGCTGGGACGCCGATCAGACTGGGGCACTCGCGACTACCAGAACCACAATCCCGTGTTTGTGTATATAGGAACTGCCATGTTATGGTTTGGATGGATGGTGAGAGCTTGTGCGTGATCAGGTGTTGTTCTCGGTTCTAAATCAATCAAACTGGAAAGGGGTTCAACGGTGGTAGCTCAACGGCAGCTAACTCCCGTGGAGTCAACGCAGCATTCGCGTCTAATCTAGCCGCGTGCATGGGCGGGCTCGTCTGGATGGTCTTGGATACTCTCGTCAACAAGAAAAAGAACAGCATGATTGGATTCTGTACAGGCGCGGTGGCAGGTCTGGCAACCATCACTCCAGGCTCCGGATTCGTACAGCCCGGCTTTGGTCTCATATTTGGTGGCCTCGCGAGCATGGTCTGCTTCCTAGCTGTGAAGCTCATGCACCGTTTGAAAGTGGACGACAGCTTGGATGTTACCGCCGTTCATGGTGTCGGAGGCGCATTGGGGATGATCTTGACTGGTCTGTTTGCTCAACACTCTGTCACAGATGCGGATGTGACGCCAGGTACCGCAACTCCAGCTGGCTGGGTGGATCATGTGTGGATCCAGATCCCGGTCCAGCTTGCGGCGATTGCTTCGGTTGCAGCTTGGTCTGCAGCGTGGACCGCCATCATTGCATCTGCTCTCGATTCCATGGGGTTGAAACTACGGGTCAATGTGGATGATGAGCACTTAGGCCTGGACGTGGCAGAGATTGGAGAGGAGGCGTATCCATTTGTGAGCAGCTTGATCAAAATGGGTAGCGTTGATTCGAATAGCGGGAGCTTTGGAGGATACAAACCCGTTTTGGTTGGCGAGGACGCGACTGTGCAAATGGTCACAAGTGGCGAGGAAATCCCGTAGGATGAATTAGGATGATGAGTGGATGAACTTTTGAATGAAGATGTAGCTATGTTTATTAAGACATGATTGCGTGGCTTTGGTGAATAAGGGAGCAGTTTCGAAACCACGAAACGACGCCCCTTCACCTAGCTCAAAACACTGGAATTTGTAACTTAGACCAAGCTGCAGGGAGCGAAATTGGGGTAAATGATTATCCTGCTTGATCAGTACTCCATCTTTTCGACGAACTCTGGGTCAGACCAGAACGGAGGAAGCCTCTTGGAAAGTAGACCCTGAACGAGCAAGCAAGCATTCAAGCCTCGCTGGTTGACCATTTCCCAAAGCGGGAAAAACAGCATCTCAGTATGTGCCACATCGAGGTAGTGTGGCACCGGAGGAATCGGGCTAGTTGACACTCTGGAAACAGACATCACCTCGCAGACAATATTCTCATCTTCTTCAATCAAGAGCAGTGGGATCGAATATTTGTCACAGGTGTACGGCGTAGTGCGAAAACAGCCCATGGGCACTGTGACAAGCCAGTACTGGGGAACAAGAGTAGCCACCGACATGCATAACCAAATTGTGAAGGCAAGTTAAAGAATCTTTGTCTCCTCTGATCTCATTTAATGACCCACTCTGGTGCGTCTCGGCATTCACGGTGGAGGGCTAAATCACAAAATTCAGACTCAGGGTCATTCTCATGCAGCATATGTAGTGCTGCTTTCGTCCGCAACCTTGACAAAAAGAGAGTTGGTATGTGGGTGTAACGCGCGAGAATATTATCGTTGCCTCATTCATACTGGGAAATCAACGACAGAGCGAACTGTACACAAAATTGGAGGCACATCCGTATGCAGTTGTTCCACGTGCGGCAAGTGGTTTTCACGACAGATAGCTTTCGCTTTCATTAAGTCACCAGTGTGCCTCGATTCGTGGTAACAAAGATATCAATCTCTCTCCCACATATGCTTATTCTGTGTAAGAAGAATGAATTAATCATATCCTCCCGCAATCGCTTCGCTGCCTGGGCCTCCTTGAGGGGGATGTTGCTCGCAGTGACCGATGATGTGGAGATTTTCGGAACGCGCTCGAGCACATCTCTGCGCTCGTGCTTGACCGATCGGGTCTTCTCGGAAGCAGCCACCTATATACCACCCAGGAGAACTCCGGCAAACTCCGTTCGAATTCCGACGAGAATTTCTAGCGAGGCAGTTATTCTCTCTCAAACGACCTCCAATTATGCAAGCTCCCGTCCCACCTCTTTCATTTAATTCACCACCAAGCGTCAGGATTCCGGCGCCCTCCCGCCAAGGCAAGTTTGAGGCCACCTCAATACAACTAGTAAGCCCCACCACCGCGCTAGAGCTACTCGCCGAGCAAGCAACGCAGCACAAGTGGTGGGGTCCCGGCGGATTCAACCTCCTCGATGACGACGGTGACCTGCCCAACACGTCTGGCTTTACCTTCAACCACGAGCTCCCCCATGATCCAACCACCTCGGCCCCACCGCCGTTCCTCGCGCCCAAGTCCTACTCCATCCCCGTCCAGCACGCTTCAAGCAAGCAGCCGTCGCCGCCTGCCGCGCGAGTTGCGACAATCGAACCCAGGAGGAACCTTGCAAGTCAAGCCCACGACAATGATCCCCCTTCATTCAATCTGACGCCACGTGCGACTGTGGGCCCGCCTTCTCCTGAGCTACGTGAGGCATCCCAACCCGTTGACCCAGGGATCTCGATACCGCACCTACAGGTAGGGCACGGAGCGGGGGACCGCGAAGCCCCATGTGAACGGCTCATGTCGGAGCCAGAAAGCCGCAAGCCCGTGCCACCCGTGCGTCGGAGCAACTCAAGCGAGAAGCCGCCCACGCCGTCAGATTTCAAACGAGGGTTTTATAGGTGCGATTGGGAAGGATGCAACAAGGGTGCGCACATTTTTTCTTCTTTCGAATTTGTGTGTGGGAGGTGTGTGTGCGGTGAGAAAGGGGGGGAAGGGGGGAAGGGGGGCGGGGTTGAGTGGGAGAAAGGCACTTTACTAAACTTCGATTAGAATTCAAGAAGCCGTGCCTCCTCAAGAGTCATTACTGCATTCACACGAAAGAGAGGCCATTTCCGTGTGCACTATGCTCAATGTCTTTCATTCGAGGACATGACCTCAAACGGTAGTTATAGTTTTCGGCTCCATACGATGATAAATGCTCATCCTGTGCTGGCATAGGCATCAACGCTCAGTACATTCTATGGGGGGACGTGCCAGTGTAAGTTGCCAGAACTGTGGGAAGACATTCACACGCCTGGATAGCTGCAAGTACCATGAAGCTACATCTTGTGCGGCAATGCTCCAGAAGGACACATGAGTTTGTATATAGAGATTTTCAGTATGGTGTGTGAGGTCAAGAGGCCGAATTTCTCACGCGTAATTGTTCATTGACTCCATTCTACTTTGTGCAATAACTGTTTTATTTTTTGCATATACTGTTTATCCTCCTTGCTTTGCCAAAATCATCGACAATCCTGAAAGTAAGGAATAAAAGTGGAGTAACTGATAATCACACGGAAACTGGTTAATAATCAGTAAACCGTATTTGAGCAAACACAAAAGGGGAATAGGTGGAGGAGAGCAAGTCATAAAACAAAGAGCCTACAAACACGCACGCTAGAACGAGCAGAGAGATCCCAAAACGTTTTCAAAGGAAACAATACACACAAGAACTTTGGAGGAAAGTGGGTGTCGGCAAGTATTTTGTGGAAGCACGACGACCAATAAAAAAGGGAAACTAGATAGGGTACACTGGTAAAAATAATGACGGCAGGATATAAAAATACAATAAACGGATCAATAAATGTAGATTCAAGGGAGAGAGAAACGGAAGAACATGGTCCGCGATAGGGAAAGAAAGTAGTCAGTTTTGATATTAAATGAAGGTAGGTTACTAGCAGGGTGGATCATATAGGTAATGACGATATGAAGAACTTAGCAGTGCACACAATTATATTCAGTTCATCCAGATTTGCTCAAAGCGGCTTGTGGCGGGCATTCCAGCAGGCTCGCGAGGGTACTGCGGTGGGTTGAAGAATGCAGATCCGATCAAGGGCGAGCCAGGGAAAGAGTTTCGCAGAGTTTGCTGACGGCTGTGGTACTGCTGCTCGAGATGCAAGAGCAAGTGCTGCTGTTCGCGTTGCTGCTGCTGCTGGTGCTGAAGGTAGAGCTGCTGCTGTTGTTGAGCGTACAGTTGCTGTTGCTGGATATAATGCTGCTCACGCAGCAGTTTCTCCTGCTGTTCAAGTTGCTGCTGGTGCATCGTCGCGACGAACTTGGGCGTATAGTGGACAGCGGGCTGCGCAACGACGGGCAATCTGTTTAGCACAACCTGAGATCCCGGGCTTATAATGTTGAGCGCGACAGCGCGCGCAGCGTTATTATATTGCGGGTGCTTGTTGCTCTTGTACAAAATGCAGTTCTCCATCCAGTGGCCTTCGATCGCGCAGAGACGGCAAATGTAGCCGATGGGGGGGATAGAGTCCTTTTGCTTCTTGAGCTGCGACAGTTTGACTTGGGCTTTCGTAATTTCGACGGCGAGAGCCGGGGTGAGGGCTGCGGTGCCTCCGCCTGTGGCTTGAAGTGGTGCTTGGCCAAGCAGCGATGAGCAAAGCGATGGAGAAAGCGATTCGTTCGCATAGGAAGTTGGTTGATTACCCATATCAACCGAATTGTGGCGCGAGGAGGGAACCGAAGACGGGCTGAGCGAGTTTCTCGTCGGGGAAGAGAGCGGCGAGAATGAGTCGTCGAAGAAGGGACCATTGTCGAACGAATTGTGTCTGATTGGAGATGTAAGCGAGGGAACTTGGGCAGGAATGTGGATATGAGCTGGTCTGCGGTTCTGCACGTGCGGATTGTGGAATGTCGCGGATCTGCCTAAGCGATTGGATTCGATGTGTGAGGGTGCATCGTCGAGAAAGTCGATCACGCCGTATGGATCGGATTTGCTGTTTAAGATCATTTTTTAGTATGCAGCAGAAAGAAGAAGTGGTGGAAGAGTCTGGATGAATGAGTTGGATGAGAGGACACGTGATTTTTTGCTTGTGCGACGGTTGCACGAGGGACCACTGAAAAAATGAGGGCCAAGCAAGTCTCTACCAACCACCAACGAACCAACCAAACCACCAACTACCAATCAAGCGACGGACAATGAGAGAATGGCAGAACACCCACCAGTTAGGCGCACCAGAGCCAACGTGGGCAGAGTGGGACGACGAGGTAGTCGAGACGGACATGCCCCAACCCGCGGCGACGTGTGTCACGGACCCAGGCACTCCTACTGAATGGCCGCTCTCCTCAAACAGGCGAAGGTGGTCGGTGTTGCTTGTGCTGCTCGGCATCGCTTTCGGTGATGGTTGGAGAACGATTGTGAGATCTTTTTTTTCCAGTTACAGGCGCGCGCGGTCCCCGCTTGGTCTCGATCCGAAATCCACTCCACGCCTTTTCGTGTGACCTGATTCGATGACGCATCTCGAGATCTCCGTCTCCTGCTTTTGACCCCTCCAAGCGTTCGTTTCGTTTATTCATTCATACATTCATTCGTGAATGGCGCTACAATGAACTAGCCAAGAACATTACCAATTAGTCCTCGTCCTCCATCGATGTTGTGATTTCTCCGTATCCAGAGCAGAGCGCCAAGGCTTCGCTGCTGAGTTCAAAAGCAACAATATCGAAATACGCAGCAAAGCACGAAAGCAATCAAAGAGATTCCCAACTCAAACAATAAAGTCCACACAGTTTCCCATGAATTTTTAAGTCTCCCCCATCTGAGTGACGGGGACCCGCTAGTCAAATTATGGACTGGTCTTAGACACTCCCAAAAAACTTCCAGTTAACCCAAAGAGCCGAGAAGATCCCGAATATTTATTTCAACAAGCTCAAGAATTTTCACTCCGAATCGCTTCCATAGTCTGCAGCAAGCCCCAATGCTGACGTTGCCTTCCGCTTCACACCCGCTTGAGCACCCGCTGCGGCAGCCGCGCTTCGTTTCCGCTCACCAAGTTCTGCAAGATATTGCATCGTGCTCGCACTCACGATTCCCTTGGCCGCACCCGTCGACGCAACCACCGGAGCAACCGGAACAACCGCAACGCCAACCTCCTCCTGATACACACTGCCCTCTCCAGTACCAGCTCCTGCCATTCGTGCCTTCTTGGCAACCGCAACCGCCTGACCCGGTAACATAGGCCAAAACCCGCCTTTCCCCACTCCACCTAAACCCGCCACACCACCCGCTCCCGCCCCACCACTGCTCACCCCGCCAACACCCAATTGCACCCCCTCCAACTCCCCCTTCACAGCTGCCTCTATAATCCGCTCCCGCGTCTCAGCATGCCGCATCCCTTCCCCCGTGAAAACCCGACTGCCCCCGACGCCCGTAACATACTTGGCCCCGTCATACTGCGTCTTTTCTGGCCCACCGCGTCCCTCTAGCGACGCCGCGCTCACCCCGCCCAAATCGCCATCGTAGAGAGCCTCCTCTACACGCGCGCCCGCACGCACGGCCTGCTCCTCCGCGCCCTTCGCACGCAGGGCCGCAGCCTCGTTACTCGCGTAGAAGAAGCCGTGCGGCGTGTCCCAACCCAGCTTGTTTCCTTGCGCGTCCGTGGGGTCCGAAGCATCCCGGGCGGCGGCGGGGGCGGGGTCTTCTGTGGGCGCGGCCGAGCTCTGCAGCGCGAGAGTCTGGTATTCAAGGATCGTGCCGTGTGGGCCTAGCACGGGGAGACTCGCTTTGAGCGCGTCCACTACTTTTTCCTCCGCGCGGCGTTTGCTAATCAAGGCCGCTTTTTTGCAAAAGTCCCCAAAAACACGTTTAGCAAGGAGGGACGCAGACGCAGAGAGGAAATAATCACCTTTCGGGTTGGGGTCCTCCGTTGCCCAGCGCACGTTGAGAATCTCGTTGTTGTCGAGGCTTTGGCAGTGCATGGCCTCTTTGGCGAATTCCGCGCTCACGCGGCTCTTGAAGCGGATAAAGGCGACGCCCTTGCCCTTGAGCAGGCGGACTATTTATGGTTTGCACCAGTAAAGAGCGAGTGAATGACTCGCAAGGGGAGCAAGGGCAAGGGGACGTACGGTATTCAATCTCGCCCCATTCGATAAAATGGCGGTAGAGGATATCTTCGAGGCCGCCGTCGAGGCCCAGTTGACCCACGTAGAGGGTGCGGTTGTCTTTCTCAAACGAGCCGACTGTCCAGGAAAAATCGGATGAGTGGATCATTGTACTCATACGCGCGCTGGCCTATGAGGAAAGGCCATTACGCGTGGATTATTTACCGCCACCCATGTCGTCCCGCTCGTCTCTGCGTGGGGAGGCAGGTTCCGTTAGCTTTAGGATTTGCCATGTCTCGCTCGCCAATGGCGGATACTCGCTCGCACCATCCTCTTGTCGCCTATTTCTCCCTCAGTCCTAAAGCCCGCCGTGCGAAGAACTTCCATGTGTGACTAGTTGATTCGACGTTAAGCTCGCGAAGGGATCGCGAAACAGTCCTCCCACCGCGCGCGCCTATTACTACCTCACACATATCCTGCACTACGCTCGCGTATTTTAAATTCGGCAGTGTGTGAGCGTTTGGGAGCCGAGAGGCCACTTGTCAAGACTCGATTTACCGCGTCTCCACTCATGCGTGCATCAGATGAAAGGCGAACAATTACCTGTGTCTGTCTCTGCCAAACACGTCCTGTGCCATGGGCACGCGGTCCACAGGCAGCGGAATTCTGTGCCAGAACTGAACACAGTTAACTTCGCCCGCAATGCGCATGAAAGGGAGTCCCGATGAATACATACGTTACACTCGGGGCCCTTTGCGCAGACGCCGCGCGCAAAGTGGATGCAGAAGGAGGAAGATTTTGAAGCGCGGGTGTATCCGCAGTCGTTCGCGATGGAGCAGCGGTGCTCCGCCTTCTCCATTCTAACCTCGTAGGGAGGGCGAGTAAGCTGGCGTGGCCCGAGACGCGGGACGATGCTCACGCTGGCGAGGTGAACCTGTCGCCTCCAGCCCACTTGGAGTACCAGATGTTGAACACGGAGCCAGTGGGCTGGTCCGTCTTGCCGCCAAACTCGTTGCTCTGCTTGCGGGCGGGGCGCGCGAGAAGCGGACAGAACTGGACGGCGCCTCTGTGCGCGCTGTTCATTTCAC
>MU614714.1:0-11103 GCA_025201725.1 Chytriomyces sp. MP71
TGGGGCGGCTTCCGGGTTCTCCAGGGGATCAACACAAACACGTTCGATGTGACGGTTGTGTCGCCGCGGAACCACTTTGTTTTCACGCCGCTCCTCGCCTCCACGGCTGTGGGAACGCTTGAGTTTCGCTGCGTGACCGAGCCAGTGAAGCGGCTTCGGGTTGAACACTTTGAGGCGGAGGCGAACGCGATCGACCTCGTCAACCGCACCGTCAAGTGCGTGTCCGCTCTCCGCGGTGGCCAGTTGGACCAAGCGTCTGGTCGGTCGCCAGAAGACGTGGACGACAGATTCGAGGTGCCCTTCGACTCGCTGTTGATCGCGACGGGCGCCGTGTCAAACACCTTCGGCATCCCTGGCGTGAACGAACACGCGCTCTTTCTGTGAGTCATCGGTGCCGTGTTGTGGGTGCGTTCGCTGAACCGTGTCCCGCTTCTCCTCAGAAAGGACGTGAGCGACGCGCGGAAGATCAGAAACAGAATCATGGAATGCTTTGAGCACGCGTCTCAACCCAACGTGTCGAATGAGGTAACCACAACCGTGTTCTGGAGCCACCAGTCGATTCCATCCAAAACTTAACCATCTCACTCCGATCCACCTCAGGAACGATCTAAACTCTTGCATTTCGCTGTCGTTGGAGGAGGACCTACCGGCGTTGAATTCATGGCAGAACGTAAGCAAAAAGGATGCCCTTGCGTTGCCTGGCACACTTACCACAGCCTTACAAGCAGTGCATGACTTCATCACGGAAGACATTCTCAAACTCTACCCAAACCTGAAGCCATACGTTTCCATGAGCATCTACGACGTAGGGAAATCAATCCTGGGTTCGTTCGACGCAAAGCTCGGCTCCTACGCGCGCGAACGGTTCCAACGCAAGGGAATCTCTCTCCGACTAGGCGAGGGCGTTACGTCCGTCCATCCACGCCATTTCACTCTCGCTGGTGGCGCCAGGGTCGACTATGGCTTGTTGGTTTGGAGCACGGGGATCAGTCCTGTCGGGTTGATCAAAGACTTGACAACGGGGGACGCTCCTGTGGCCGTCCGTGATCCTACCATGGGCCGGCTTGTTACGGATGAATATTTCCGCGTTCTAGGGACGGATGGTACAACGGTGTTGGATGGGGTGTACGCACTTGGGGATTGTGCCACCATCAAAGACCGCGCGTTGCCATGCACGGCCCAAGTTGCAAACCAAAAAGGCGCCTGGCTGTATAAAGGTATAGTCGCGATGTCATACCGGTTCATTGGATGGTTGGTGACGCATGTAGCAGCTCTCAACAAGGCGACCAAAGGACCAAGCGATTTAAGGCCTAACTTTGAGGCGTCTGGAGTGAAGCCATTTCAATACAATCACATGGGAAGTCTTGGTGCGTGCTTTCCCGAATGAATGTTTAGGTTGTTCCTCATCCTTGGGACTGTAGCTTACGTCGGGAAATGGAGAGCCGTTGTGGATATGAAAGACCCAACTGCGGCATCAAAAAAGTCACTTGACAAGGGCGCTGATGGCAAGGGAGAATCGCAAAGCGGACTACAAAATATACTTCAATTCACGCCCAACACGGGTATTGGCGCGTGGCTGTTTTGGCGCAGTGCCTACTTTACCATGTCTGTCAGCACCAAGAACAAGATTCAAATTCCCATGTTCTGGTTCCTCACCTGGATCTTTGGTAGGGATATATCTCGCATCAAGTGAGAGAAGGCCACCGAGATGGATATCATGAACATGTTTTTCCCTTGCATGATTTCTGTTTGGGCGGATGAATCACTCAAATAGTTGATTGGATTGGGACTGGAGAGATGGCGGAGATTCGCCAGCGTGTGACGGATCCTCGTCCGGCAACCAGACTGGGACCGTGTCGAGCTTAAACCGGCCTTTTCGCGGCCGCTCGTCGACGCAGAAAGCGCTCAACGAAAAAGAATGCAACCTTCTGCGCTAGCTTTTTTTTTGCTGTGGTTTTGCCGCTAGCAGGTTCTACCGAAAACAGAGGCGCGATTCCCTCTGTGTATCCTCCATTTATCCTCCGTTTCCGTGGATGGCTCATACCTTGTGGGGGGTGGGGGTTGGCAGATTTGTAAAACGCATCAAGTGGGATTCTATGCGCCTTGCAATCTTCAATATGGTAAACTCACTCAGTCTTTCACTTATTTCACGCTACTTATTATTTATTTCTTTCAAAGTCTGCGGGTATTCTCATGCTGTCACTTGCTCTGCCGTTTCGATACTTCGTGCCCTTGACCTCGATCAACCCCGACATTTGTTGCACCGTCGTACACGTCGTCCATCATCTCATTGCTGAAATATATTTCCTTCCGTGGTTTACACGCTCATCACTTGGGGGCAACCACATTTCGCTAGCGCTGTGTTTTCTCTTCAAGCAGGACACTTTGAATGTCAACAACGGACTTTTGCTCGTGTTTGGCGGGAGCTCCCTGTTTTTCGATGTCACACACTTTTTTTTTTTTTTGAATGTACCCTGGAGTTGTGGGTGTTTTGGTCACTACGGGATTTTGTGCCCAAGGGAGGGTTTGGCGGATTCGACTTTTGGTTGTGTTATGTACCTGTGCTCGTTATTGAGTAATCATCCTCCTACTAAGAGGTTGCTATCTATCGGGAGGGGAATACACAGTTGTCGAAAGCCAAACCAGGAACGCGAGAGGCCTTGTGGCAACGAGTTGCTGCTGGTCATTGATCACCTTATATTCCAACCAACAACAGAAGTTTCGCGCGGGATTATCGGGTTAGAATAAAAGGTGAATAACTTCCATGCGTCACTCCTTGAATTAGTAGTGACCGTGGGCATGATGGTCTTTCTGGAATCTGAGGCCGCAGTATCCGCATCCAACTGCTTCACTGTCGTTCTGAAAGGGGTCATTCCGTTATTTCCCCTGAAAATATATGACGACTCATACCAGGTTGATGGAAACTTTTGGATGACCCAGAGCGCCGCCACGGTATTTTCGGAAGTCACGTTTAGAAGCACTATTTATGCTTTCTGTCATTTTGTGATTGTAACGATTGCACGGGTTCTCGCCTTCCACAACGACGTACAAGCATTATTCGGGGTTCAACATATGTTTGGAAAGCCTTGACTGTCGTGATGGAGGTTCTAGAAGACAAGTGCGAATTATTTTTAAAAAAAAGGCAGTTTAATTTTTGGAAACCTAACATAAAACGAATTTATGATAAATTTTCTAATTGTATTTCTCTTTTTAAACTAGGTTCAATAGAACCATTTACACTTTTACTGATTCTCCTATTCCTTAAATATTCAATATTTTATCGCCTACGGCTATTCGTCAAGAACTTTTTTTGAATTTGTAATGAAATTTCGCGTAATGTGCCAAGTCAGCGGATTATCCACTGCATTTCTACATACCAGACGCAAAATACTCCGGGCTCGCGCGAAAGTAAGAGTTTATATCTTGTGGAACCAAATATGCGACAAGACCGCATTCCACACGTTGAATGTCCACGTCAATGAAGTACGATTCCCGCTTGCTGTCCTTCTTTCAGAGGTTGACGCGACGTTTTAATCACATTGAAGAACGTAACACTTTTTTTGCATCTACGTGGGTGACAAAGGAACCATTAGACGGAAATTAGGACGATTTCGGGAACCAGTCACTCATAAAGTATCGTCCTTTATGTCCACATCTTCATCGCAATCGAGCTCATTTTGAACAGATGCAGTCAATTCTATTGGAATGTATGATGAGTATCGACTTAGATTCAAATCTGATGCGTACGTGAATTCGTATTTCATGCGTTGAACATGAATAGAAAAGGATTCATCAAGTTTCATCAAGTTTGATGTTGAAGAGTGTGAAGGGAGAGAGGAGCGGAACGCAGTGTTGGTTGTTGGCGGAATGATATTGTTATTTTCGACACGTTCACGACAGAGCTTTGGCGACGCTTCATTCAGGCTCTTCATCCGGTTGGTATCGACTGGACTGACTGACACGTAGTTGTCATCTGCGATGCAGAGTTGCGCGAGGGCATTTAAGACAATGACACGGTCACACTCACGCTCTTGATGAAAGCTTCTCCAACAACAACAACAACAATTCGTAGGCCCAGTGTCAAGACGTCTTCGCAAACGGGAAAACAGGCGTTGATACACTTTGTCACCGCAACCAGTTTGGACCCAGACGCTGTTTCTTTTGTAAATTATATTAATGGTGATATATTTTGTATGAGTGATGACAATGACCCTGCGATCAGCAAAATAATGAACGGTTTGTGCAAGAGTGAATGCACGTATGTCAGTGGGTGGATGGGCTCTAGCAGCCCAACACTACTCATCATCACACCACAACATCTCATCCTCACTCGACACAATCTGAATCTGTTTGCTCAGCGGTTACTACCTTTGTCGCTTCGTGGGCGTCCGCTCAACGTCAACGCCATTTCTTAAAACAGACCTCTCAACTTTAAAACTTTCCTTGACGCGGAGCATGACTCCTTATAAAGTGCCCTATATGTCCCGCGCGACCGCCACCGTTATGCCAGCACTGGAGTCGCGAATAAAGTAGTTTACGCAGACATCCAATAATTTGAAACAACCTGTTGTGATATCAGCGTTTCTGGTCGTGGGAGTGGGGAGGAATGCTTTCATCCCTGCGCAAGTTCGACGGACTCGACTCCGCTTGACGCACCATTTCCATTTTTCCGACGATGACTAACAATTTCGTGTAACCTATTCGAGCGTTCACACGAAATGACTAAGTTTAGTCATTGGTTTCGTTGTACTCTCATCCGCACACAGCCAATTCAAGTCCGCTAAAGGCTTTGCTAACTGGAAATCCCTTGACAGGACCACTCTGGTCACTGCTCTTCCCGCGCTTTCAAGATCGACCTCGGTATCAACAAGATTCGGCCCGAATGATTATAGGCACGTGAGCTCGCAACAAAAATCTTGATAAATCTCTCGTTGTGAATGTGCCACCGTGTTGGAATTTTTTTTTAATGACACATGGATCACCATAAATAGGGGATGTTCTGGCGTGTAGGTAACACATTCTATTCCAACATGGTCGCGTTCCTGCTTGCTCTTTGGATTGCTGTTGCCGCACTCGTCCAAGCAGACTACTGGTTAGGAAGCATTCCACATCAGGGCGCCTCAGCTTTCAACCCCGACAAGTCCTACAAAGTCTTCCGCAACGTACGGGACTTTGGCGCAAGAGGTTAATTGATTCATCAATTCTCACCCATGTTAAATATCGTTTACAACGTAGGTGACGGAGTGACTGACGACACAAATGCCATCAACGCTGCCATCAACGCTGGATCAAGGTGCGGGGCCGGATGCGATTCGACGACAACAACCCCAGCCTTGGTCTACTTTCCCTCCGGGACTTACGTCGTTTCTAGCCCTTTGCTTCAATATTACTACACTTTTATGGTCGGCGATGCAAACCAACTCCCCATACTCAAAGCGTCCCCCTCTTTCTCTGGTATGGCAGTGATTGACGCAGACGTGTACCTACCGGGAGGCATCAATTGGTGAGGAGTCTTCCTATTCTAAGGTACCGAGCCTGATCAAGCAAACGCTACAGGTTTACGAACCAAAACAACTTCTTCCGCGAAATCAAAAACTTCCGCATCGACTTGACCGCCGCACCCAACGCGGTCGGCGTCCATTGGCAAGTCAGCCAAGCCACCAGCCTGCAAAACATCTTCTTCGATATGGTCCCCGGTGGTGCGCAGCAAGGGCTCTTCATGGAAAACGGCTCCGGTGGCTTCCTCTCCAACCTCACTTTCACCGGCGGTAAAGTCGGCATGGTTGTGGGGAACCAGCAATTCACCACGCGCGACCTTGTTTTCAACAACTGCAACACGGCTGTCCAGATGCTCTGGGACTGGGGTTGGGTCTTCAAGGGTCTTCGGATTAACGGTGGAAGTGTGGGAATCGATATGGCGAGTGTGGGGACTGCTGGGAATGCGGGGACACAGCAGGTTGGGTCCGTCATTCTTCTCGATAGCACGATGAGCGGCGTGGGTGTCGGCGTCAAAACATACTTTGGGGCACAGTCTGGTCCGGGCCCAGCAGGATCACTTCGTGTTGACAACGTCAACTTCGTGAACACGCCAGTGGCCATTGGTTCGGCGACGGGGGCAACGCTTTTGTCCGGTAATCAGCTTGTATCGGCGTGGACGCAGGGTAGCGTCTATGCAGGTGGATCTTTGAAGCGTATGCAGGGACCCATAGCGCCTTTGTTGAAGCCGCTTTCGCTCCTAAGCGGTACTTCGATTTTCGAACGCAACCAGCCGCTGTATCAAGATGTTTCAGCCAACAATGTCTTGACCGCCAAAAGCCACGGAGCCAAAGGTGAGTTATTATCGCGGTGTGAAGGCTTTCGAATCTGTTGAACTTGCTTGGAAAACAGGTGACGGAATCACAGACGACACGGCTGCGTTGCAAGCTCTTTTTAGACTGGCAAGTTCTTCCAACCTCATTTTCTTGGACCACGGAGCATACGTCGTAACCAACACAATCACTGTGCCGGCGGGTGCGCGCATCACCGGCGAAGTCTTTTCCATCATCATGGCATCCGGGGCCAAGTTCAAGAACGCCGCAGCTCCCTTACCTGTGTTCCGCGTGGGAAATGTTGGCGAGACTGGTTCGGTGGAAATTTCCAACATCATCTTTGAAGTGATGGGACCCCTACCTGGTGCGATCCTGGTCGAATGGAACATTAAGGCAAGCTCCTCCGGCGCTGCTGCAATTTGGAACGTCCATGGGCGTGTTGGAGGAACGGCCGGCTCACAGCTACAACAAGACAAGTGCACGAAGGGAACTACCGACACGAACACTTGCTCAGGACCCTTCATGATGTTCCACTCGACACCAACGTCCGGATTCTACATGGAAAACTGCTGGTGGTGGACCGCGGACCATGAACTGGACATGGCCGGGCATAACCAGATATCATTGTTTACGGGTCGCGGCCTGTGGGTAGAAAGTCAGGACGCCGTGTGGCTCTACGGCACCGCGAGCGAACACAATCAGCTCTACAATTACCAATTTACTAATACAACGGCCGTGTTTGCCTCCATGTTTCAAGTGGAGACTCCATACTTTCAAGGAGTTCCGAATGCACTCACTCCTTTTGCACCAAGTACCAAATACAAGGACCCTAACTTCTCTACCTGCTCTGCTTCTGACGCAGCATGCAAAAAAACGTGGGGTCTACGTTTCTACCATAGCAACAACGTGCTTGTCTACGGTGCTGGCCTTTACAGCTTTTACGACAACTACTCACAGGACTGTTACGCGACCCAGAGCTGCCAGAACAATGTAGTATCCATTGAATCGAGTACAGTCACCTTGATTGGTGTCAACACGGTTGGAGTCACAAACATGGTCAATGTGGAGTCCTCCCCCGTTGTTGCCGCATCCGCCTTGTCCAGCATTCCCGGCAACAATGGTATCAAACTCCTCTCCACCCTAGCATTCATGCAAGTTTCTAGGTACTCGTCATTGCCTTCAAGTTTTGTCGCGTCCCCACCTGCACCGAGTAGTAATGCACCATCCCCATCGAGCGCAGTCGCTCCATCCCCGACCATAACAGCCGGAGCGACAAACATCTCCCTACCATGCATCCTCACAAGCGTTGTAGGAGACGCAGTGTACTGTGTGAGTGGTCCAGCCTGCGGTGGGGCAGGCGCGTCCCCGGCCAGTACGCTGTGCCCGAGGGTGAACAGCGTAGCGGTACAAGGTTGTGCACCCGGAATTCCTAGCTATCAGAATGGCAAGTGTGTTCTTCCTCGCGATGCACAGTGTACAATGATGTCGTCTGGGGCGTGGGGCTGCTCATTGTGAATAGCATCAAATAGTGAAATTTGTTGTTTAGATAATGAAATCAATGAAAGTGTACAGTTATCGAAATGTTGGTAATCCCCTGGCTCGCACAAGCAACAGGTGGTATAGGCATTTTAGTTGGTTGTTTTTTTTGGTTACAGTTTGTGGAGGCGCTTCTTTTAACAGGTCCTTTCATGCCAGGCATTGAAGTTGCCTCTTGAAACATTCGATGGTCCGCGGGAGATTTGGAGTGAAGGATCAATTTTTTTCATTTATGGTCCTACATATGGGAGTGACTCAGGTTGCATCACGGTGACGCATCTCCCTTATCCGGTCGTCGTCAACTCGGGATAAAAAACACAAAGCGACCCGAGTTTCGCCGCTTGTTTCTTTTGACCGGAAAGAATCTACCCATCGGTTTTACTTGCTACCAGGTTATGTGCTACGTGAAAGTGAAGAGTGCGACGACGGGCATTGCGCAGCAGTCGAGTGGCTCGAGCGTCCCGGGCAGCACCAGCACCAGCAGCACCAGCAATCAAACGAGCAGCTGGACAGCCGCCTACCCAGCTACCCTCGATGCCTTCAACAATGACTGGCTGCTGAACCCGCACCAGCTCGAGGAGTTGGAGGGATTCGAGTCCGCCTTCCCCCTCCACCCGACACACGCCTCAAACGACTGGATAGCCTGGCTCGAGGGAATGACACAAGAACCCTTGTTGCCTCAGAAAAAGACAGAGGTCGCCTCTCCCGTCTTAGATGGCTCACACTCAGGAGACTTTATGATCATGCCGTCGCCCCCCTTCTCCATTGTCGCGACAACCGCTTCGCCCGAGTTCGCGCCTTTTTCCACGGACAAAGTGATCCAAACGAAGAAACGCGTGGCAATCTCTTTCGCAGAGGAAATCCGGCCCCTCGTCAAGCGCGTCAAAAATACGGAAGCCGCGCGTAAGAGCCGCGCACGCAAGGCCGCCAAAAAAAAAATTGATTCGCTCGAACACCATGTGGACGTGATCGTGGCGGAGAAGGAGGCACTAGAAGTCAAGGTGGCCGTGCTTGAGATTGAGGCGGCGAGTTTTGCCGCGAGGGAGGCTGAGCTCAAACGGCGCATTGCCGTGTTGGAGGTTCAATTGGCGGAAAGTCATTGCGCGCTCTTATCTTTTATTTTGTAGTTGGGAGCTCTTCGAGGCGTCGTTATTTTCGTATGTTTTCTATTGGGAGGTTCTTCTCCCCAGCTACTCTCATCAATTACTTTGTTTTCATTCGGTTCTGTAAGATGTGGGGTTTACCCGGACAGCCTCCTTGTGCAATGCAGTCCATGATACATCGCAAGACTGCGGCGCATGCGAACAAGCTTTCCATCCTTGCGGCAGCCCACACAGCAGTTGCCATGGATGCGCTGTGGGAAGGAAGGAAGAGGGGAAGGAAGGCGGCAGGGAAGGGGGGCACAAACAACGGGGGGCACGAATCAAAATGAGGCTTTTTTGCCCTCCCTCCCATGAGTGCGAACGAGCGGCCATGAGACGCTGGCTCCCGTCCCCGAAAAACACACTGCAATGTTCCGAGTGGCTTCCAAACGTCTGGCGCCCCGTCTCCTTCCCTCGGCGACCCGTGCACCCGCCGTCCGCAGCGTGTCGTCGATCCCGTCGCTGTACACCCTCTCGGAGGAGGAGCTGCTGCTGCGCGACGCCGGTTCGTGGTCGTTTCTCTCTCTCCCGAGGCCGGCGCCTTAGTTGTCCTCGTACACACAGTCAACAAGTTTGCCAACGAGCAGCTCAAGCCCAAAGTCCGTGAAATGGACGAGGCTGAGCTGCTCGACAAGGGCATCTTGAAAGGTCAGCCATCCTGTTGGGAGCCTGCAAAACAAGGGGACTTCTAAAACCGCTTCTAGCCCTATTTGACCAGGGTCTCATGCAAATCGAGGCAGAGTCAAAGTACGGGGGTTCTGAGTCTTCCTTCATGTCCGCCATCCTGACCATTGAAGGTGAGCCCGCTGGGTCCGCGATCGGCGTCATTTGCGAATCTCAAACCATCCCATCGGAATCAAAACAGAGCTCGCGCGTGTCGACCCAAGCGTGTCGGTTGTGTGCGATGTCCAAAACACGCTCGTGGGCACCCTTTTCAACAAGTACGCGTCTGAGGCCCAGAAGGAGGAATACCTTCCCAAGCTTGCCACCGACACGGTTGGCTGCTTCTGTCTCTCGGAAGCAGGATCTGGAAGCGACGCTTTTGCGCTTCAAACCCGCGCTGAAAAGAAGGGTGACAAGTGGGTCATTAATGGTGAGAAGCGCATCGCGTGGCGTCACACATGCCTCCACTCATTCGTTCCCTTGCGCCACGCCTGTATCAAAAAATAGGCAGCAAGATGTGGATCACCAACAGCTACGAAGCCGATGTCTTCCTCGTCTTCGCCAACGTGGACCCGAGCAAGGGCTACAAGGGCATCACCTGCTTCATCGTGCACCGCTCCGACGGCGTCAAAATCGCCAAAAAGGAAATCAAGCTCGGCATCCGCGCCTCGAGTACCTGCGCCCTCAGCTTCGACGACCTCGAGATTCCGGCCGACCGCGTCTTGGGCGAGGTGGGCAGGGGGTACAAGTACGCGATCGAGATTCTGAACGAGGGCCGTATTGGAATTGCGGCGCAGATGATTGGCTTGGCACAAGGGGCAATGGACGAGGCGCTGCCGTACATGTTCCAGCGGAAGCAGTTCGGGAGCTATATTGGGGATTTCCAGGGGATGCAGTTTCAGTATGCCCAAATTGCGACAGAATTAGAGGCGGCGCGACTGTTGACGTACAATGCGGCACGGTTGAAGCAGGAAGGCAAAGATGTGGTATGTACCCGTTTCTGGAGACATTCACGTCAAAGATTGGTGGGACCAATCATGCACCTTTCATTCACAGGTGAAGGAAGCGGCCATGGCCAAGCTCTATTCTTCTCAGGTTGCTGAGCGTGCGTCATCCAAGGCCATCGAATGGGTCGGTGGTGTCGGATTCACGAGGGAATACCCAATTGAAAAATTCTACCGCGACTCCCGCATCGGAGCCATCTATGAGGGAACTTCAAACATTCAACTCGCGACCATTGCCAAATACGTCAAGGCCCAATACGCCAAATAAATGGAGGGCCTTCTTTTCACTGACTGTACTTTTTGTCGCGCAACAAGGAATTGAACCCATTTCTTTTTCTCTTGGATGATTTCAGTGCCTCCGACATACCTTGCAATGCCTGTTACTGCCCACCTCAACCTCTGCACTCCACCACTCGCCTCCCAAATTGTAGTAACTCCAGTTCGTACTCG
>MU614714.1:17066-42187 GCA_025201725.1 Chytriomyces sp. MP71
GAGAATCGTCTGCTGGGGCAGTTGTTACCTCTTGGCGGGTCGTCATTTAGGGTGGTTTCGTGCCATGGGACATGCGCAACTACACGTGCGCGGATGATATTTTGTCGAGGTGGAACCATACGTCCTGTTGTAGTCGCTGGGGGGGTGCTCTGAACGTGGGCTCGAAGGTACCGAGGTGCATGAGTACCGAACCAAAGAGGAAGGAATTGTCACAAACTAGAAACAGATCGACACCTGCTTTAAATTACATTTGCTAAGAAAAACCTAAATGTGATATTTGTCTTTCTTAATAGAAATAATATAAGTAGTAAGGTTAATTTTCTATTAATTAACGCTTCATACACACCCTCCCGCGATCCGAGCGGCAATCAACACAGTCATATCCATTACATGATAGACAACCCTTCTCAACACCCCCACATCCAAATCAAAAACTTGCACCAGTTCTCCTCCCATCCAAGTTGGCAGCTTCGATCCCTCCGTCCAACGACCCATCCATGATTCCAAAGCTGTCGGCACGAGTGCTCCGTCCAAAACATCATTGGCGACACACCAACAGTTTAGCAGCGCAAAGAATCCCTAGAGGCATGTAAACAAGGGGCCAAGTCAGGAATCCCCTACTCACACTCAAACCCATTCTAAACGAGAAAACTCACAAACAGACCCCATGACAAGATCCTTCCCCTCCGCATACCCACATCCTCATCCAACCACCGCGACCACAAAACCCTCCAACTGGCCATCATAACAAGAAACGCGCCCCGCAAGAAGGGGCCTGCAAAGTTAACAACATCCCAAACCCAGGGCATCGCTGCCCCTTCTTTCAATACCCCAACCTCCCTGCAAAACAGAACCGCCCACACCATCACGACCCCGCCAAATGTGCACAAGGTGCCGACGCGACATGCCGCAATGCGTGCATAACGCGTGCGCAGCGCGGCTGCGGCCACGTCTACGTCACAAAGGGTTGCGATGCCCATCGTTGCCGCGTTTGCGGCGGGGCTGGCGTCTACATGTCCTCGCGGCGGCGAGGATGTGAGGAAGCTGCGGCGAGTATGGCGGAGAGGAGATGAGCCTGTCTGAGGAGGACTGATGATGCTGTTGGCGAGGGCGAATTCGAGCGAGTCGACGAGGGACTATTTTTAGTTTCAGGTGAGGATGGGGGCGATGGATGAGATAACCCTCACATCATGCTCCGCCGGTTCTTTGAAGCCTTGGCGTCGATTCCGGAGTAAGGTAGAAGTGGCGGATGAGTCTTCGAAGATGGCAGAGTCTCGTCGCGTGAGACTGGTTCCAAAAAGGGAGTATTTGCGGCCAACGAGGGATGTTTGGCGACGGGCAAGGTTCGGGTCACTTTCGGCAATTTGAGGTTTCGATATAGTTGACCCGAGGATGGAGAAAACAAATGAACATCTGAGAGCAATGCACCCCTGTGTGCGGCGAGCCTTAAAATCCACGTTGTCATGAAAGACCACACACACCAAGACGCTCAATACAAAGATTGCAATATTGATCAATGCCACTTGTCGTATGTTCCCATTCTCTCTTTGTATCCAGTACACGGTGGCGAGGCGCAGAATCATGAGAAGCATTTGTGAGCCCTTCAACACGAAGTGAATTTAAACGCCCAAAAGAGAAATCAAAGGCTAACCAAGTACAGCCTCTTCTTCAACCGCACGCGCAAGATGCCCACAGGTTTCGATTGTTGGACCCGTCTTCGAGCCCGCCAAGGCCACCAGCGAAGCTGTCGAAGGGATAAGAAGGCGACCGTGTTGTCCCGTGCCCACACTATTTTGCCAACGAGAGTGTGCGAATCTTTGTCGTCATGGGGATCGAGGTCAGGGACTGCAACTGCGCGGTAGTTGTGAAAGAGGGCGGCGGAGGAGTCGAGGAGAGGGGCCAGAGGGTTGACGAAAGCCAATGGAGCCAAGAGAATCAGGAAAGTAACTGAATAGTGAATGAGGTAGCGAGTATGATGCGAATGGAGAATCTGGTGGATGGCAGCGAGGGTTGATCTGGGTGCGAGTGCGGCCCCTGCCGAAACCAGCAATCCAGCAAGGATCTGCACCAATGAGGCAGCGATTGCGAGGGTTGTAGTTCGGACAAGACGCGGCGCATGCGTCCGGACATCGGACTTTAAACCGAAACCAAACCGCCGGTTTCTTCGCAAAAGCTCAGACGCCACCGCTTCGCTGCACTCGAAACATGGGAACGGAAACAGCGATGCGATCCGCGAAGAGTAGAGTTGGAACCGCTTCGAGGCGAGTTCTTCTGCCTCCCTCTCCCTCCCGCCCTCGCCCTCTCCCTCGCTGCCACTACCACTGCCGCTATTGCCTTCGTACGCATGCGTTAGCTGTGTGTACAGCTGACAGTGCATCACGCACGTCTCGCACAGAGTTTGGGCCGGAGCTGCGTCGCCCTGCATTTCCGATGGAGATTCTTTGCAGCCTTTTCATGTCTTCCCCAAAATTCTATGATAATTTATTAGTTAGAAACATAAAAAAGTGAAGATTGCAAAGTAAAAAATCACAAGAGACCACCGTCCATCAGGTTGTTCATTTGCTTCTTCGCCTTGGCCTCTGCCGATGGCGCCTGTTGTGGCGCCGCACGACGCGACATGAGACTGTGCGAGCTCTTGGACCGCCCTACCACACGTCCATTCCACGAACTCTCGCTCATGGCCGGAGAGGGGAGACCCGCACCTTCACTGTCGCGTGACCGTGAGGAAAAATGAGAGCTGCGCATGTGCGACACTTGTTGTTGGGACGGTATCGTCTGCTCCGGCATGTGGGGTAAAACTATCGCACCCCATGAGTCGGTTGCGGGCAGTGAGGAAGCGTTAACCCCAGCGACGGAGGGCGGTCGCGGTGAGTATCCAACAGGGCTTCCTTGTCGCAATATGGGAATCGTGTTTGACAGAGTTTGCTGAGTCAGTATTTGGCGGTTGATTTCGGCCTGTTTCTCCTGAATGGCCTGGAGAGGAGTGGCGAGTTTTTGTTGTTTAATGTTCGCAAGCGCACGTTGCAGGACCCATATCACTCGCTCACCCTTTGCGTTGCCTCCAACTGATTTCGCAGAGCTTGCATATCTTGCTGTCCATGCTGTGCATTGCCATAATTCTGCGGGACAGCGGGGAGGGCTGGTTCCCTTCTCCGATACGATGACGACGTCATGGACACTGCAGACGCCCTGTTCATAGCCAACGGGGACATACTAGGTGTGATGGGGCTGCGAGGACTGAAGCTTCCGTCCTGGCTCCGTTGACTTTGTTGCGACGAAGACCCCCGGCGAGGCGGAGACAAGGCCCCTTGCTGTTGCGAGGCGATACTCCCACGCCGCTTATGATCAAATCGAGGGTCCGTTTCGTAAACCAGGTTCCAATCGAGAGACATGTTCGCCTTGATATGTTCGTTAATGACCTGTGAAAAACCAATGCCAGAGTCAGCCACACAACCCTGACAGTGGATGGTAATGAAACAATAAAATGCGCACCGCCTGCTCCACAGTTCGCGGCGGTAAGAACTCTAGGTTTTTGACTGGAATGATGGGGTATCGTGGCGCGCCGTGGCTCAAGGAACGTGTGGACAGAGTGATTGAAGTTCGGCTCGCCACGGGCTCTGGCACAGCCTCCGTGGCCATGGAAGCTATCTCGGACGCCGTCTCCTCCGGCAAGGTTCTTGGCACATCAACGGCCGGTGCCTCGGCGCCATACAGATCCAGGAACGAGTCTGCGCGAGAGTTCGTCGACTCAACCTTACCCAGTGCCCCGAGCGCGCCACGGCCCAGGGTGGCGTAACCGCCGAGAACATCGTCGTAGGAACCTTCGTCGTCTGGCGCAAAAAGAGGCAACGTCAACGTCAACATTGAGAAGGCGACTAGGGCCACAACAAGTAAGTCAAGCGCACCTTGCTGGGCCATAAAGTCGTTCACAGTGTCATCCAGCTGCAGCAGCAGGTCGTCCAGGTTGTTGCGGCGGGCTGTGGCGGTGCTGAAAGCCATGTGCGCTTTCGCTTGGTGATTGCCTTCGCAAGATTTTCCCGTTCAGCAACTCATACATTTAATCAAAGACTTCGATGTATGGCTGTTTTGGTCGAAGGTCTCGCTTGCTTTTTTGGAAGTGTGACGATGCTCGTATACGCAAAGGAAGTGCGCGAGTAGAGTTGGTTCACTTGGCAGAAGAGAAGGAATACTCAACTCTTATCCACTATACTACGTTGCGACCACGCCAGACCTGAGAAACATGCCTTGCCCGGCCTTGGGAACGAAAGCAGGAGGCCTTTCAGATAATTTGAGTCGCTTCTCGCGGCTGATATTCGAATTTCGCGAATACCACGCAGCCTTCATTGAAAACAACCCTATGATCCTCTAGCTGCTAAGAAGCTGTTTTCATGCCTCAAATACACCTAATACTCATAATCTATTATCCTTTCTTGAATTTACTTCTTTTTCCAGGGCAAATAGATCCACTCACTCTCAAAAATCCCAAATGCCCAAAATTGTGAGTGCCTTGGCTAGTGGACCCGTCAAGCTCAATGCGTCTCGCCATCATAGACCGTTGACGCGCCAGGAAGCCAGACATTGTGGCCCTACAATGTCACTGCAGTCAAGGATGGCGTTTTCTGCTTGGCCCCAACCTTGGCGCCACTCATTACGGGATGCGGAATCACTGTCACCACCAACATCACAAGCGAGTTTTCATCCGTTTCCTTTCCAAACGGCCTCAAGAGTGCACTCTCTTGCTTCTGCACATCCGATCACCAGTCCCCCCTGACCAAGAATGTCGCCACCTGTTTCCACGACGCAAGCATGAGCAGCCTCATTACCACGGAGCTCGCCACGCTCTGCAGTAAGGTGAACGACGCTGCGGGCGCCTGTTCGGCGGCTATCGATCCCTTTGGAGACGCACTAGGGAAATTGGAAACAAGCCCCACAACCATTTTTGCCAATCAGACACAGGCATTATCCAGTGTATGCCAGAATATGGCCGTTGTCAATTTTGTTAATGAATGTACCGACCTTGGGGCCGTGTTGTGTCCTGGGCAAGTGACTGCGACGAAGGGTGTCGTGTCGACCGCGGCGGTGAACCCGACCACCAAGGTCAGCGCAGTGATAAGAGGCTTCACAATTTCAGTTGTTCTCGGTGCTCTTGCCGTCACTGTTGCTCTTTGATTGAAATACTAAAAGTGGATCTGGGTATGGTGGAACAAACAGTGACACGTTTCACTAATTCAAGTGGGCAGAGGTATTAGGAATAAACATAGACAGGGCGAATATAGCTGAAGTCACGCGAGCTGTCTTGTGGAATTCGGGTGGACCATTATTTATTTTAAGCAGCTCTACATACCAAAATCATACTTCTGCGGGAAGGCTGCGGGTCTGTGACAGGTCAACATCGTGCTATTCGAGCGGGAATGGTAATGGGTCGGCTGAAGGCAAGACGGACACGAAGGGATCGTCAGCTTGGACCTCTGGTGTCGACATGATGTTTACATATTTACGTCAGTTTGATTAGAAAGCCAGGGTTTTGGTTGTTTCGCGGAATTGTTTCGCCCTGTGGTCCTCTGGTCCTCTCCGAGCCCTCAGCCTCCGAAGCCTCCTCTCTATCTATCTTCCTCCGAAGCGAAGATTGCCGAATGAACCCAACAAATGTGGCCCTTGTGCCCGTCGCTGAGGGCGCTGCGATGGATGCTGGACAGGGATCAGCCAGTGCACCACCGCCGCAACCAACGACAACCCTCGCAGACGCCTCACTCCTTCTCGTCGCACCGCCACGCAAGACATCGAAAGTGCTCACGCGCGACACCTATCTCAACACGGCCTCGACGTACTCTTTCCCGCCCCCCTCCTCTGCTGCAGCGTCGTCCCCAGCCACAACATCATCGACAAAGAAGAAGGTAAAGGCCGCAGACGGAATTAAGTCTAGGATTGCCGCATTCGAGGAAAAGTCGGTTAAGGAGAAGCAGGCCCTAATGCCAAAGTAAGCATCCACCTTGCCCAATTTCGGTCCCTCATCGCTTCCCATCGCCGCACATCCTGACAGACCACGGGGAGGCGGAGCTTCCGGAACCGCCAAGATCCCAGGCGCTGAAATAGCTCCGAAGCAGCCCTATCGGAGCCCGTACGCCTATACCCCAGTCAAAATCAGTCCTCCCAAACGTTCCTCAGATACCCCTTCGGACAAGAATGTAACTACCGCTCTCTCTCGATCTGCAGTCACTTCGCCGACACCATCTACACTGTCTGCGTCGAAAGGCACTCCAACGGGCAGTGGTTATGTCAGCCCGTATGCTTACCGGCCCACGACACAGTCAAAGCGATCTGGGGACGTGGATGCCGAAGGAAACCCACTCGAGCGGAGGAATTCAACTTCATCGTCTGTTGTGTCAGGTAAACCTCGGCCTGAATCGTCGTATGAGGGCCACTGTCACTGAACTCAAAATATCGTCTGACAGGAAAGGACAAGAAACCTTTATCCAAGCGAGGCTCCAACGAATCATCCACCTCTGGTTCGTACTTATCGTTTCTTTACATGCATCCTGAGATCAATAATCTCTGAGTAGAAAAACTACGAGTCAAGGTTCGTAAGGCCAGCCTCATCAGCTCCACTTCCATCACCCCAACATTGAAACCGCAATGGAAAGTCGTTGGCCCGCCTCAGGTCCACCTCAGCAGCAGCACGACCCCGCGCGTCCTGTATAAGGCCTCCTCGCGCGGTTACACGAAGCCCGCCACTCCCGTGAGCCCTTTGAGCGCGAGCGACGCTTTCGCGAGCAAACTGACGAGCATTACGAGCACGGCGACGGTCACCATTGCCGCGCGGAATCAGATGGCAGCTGGACTTGCGAGTAGTGCGATCAAGAGACCACACGGACAGCAGGTGCGGGAGAAGCTGAGCATGACGCAGACGTCGATTCGGTTGGCCCCAGGCATGAAACCGTCCGATGTAAAAGCGGCGAGTCGCGCGGCGAAGGCGTCGAAGAACAAGGAGGGCAAGGACCAATTGCCCCCGAAGTCACCCATGTCGCCTGTGCCGGGAGAAAAGAAGGTGACTAAGACGCTGTCGCCGATGGCAACGGTGGAGTCGCGGAGCGCAAGTCCATCGCCGTCAATTAGGTCGACCAAGTCGTCCAGCGGGAAAAAGGCAGCCACCACTGCTACCACCATAAAGACACCATCCAAAGTCATCACATCTACTACCACTTCAACACCTGTTACTTCCGCGTCTACTACCAAAAAAATTGTTGCCAAGGAAGTCGTTAAAACTTCCACCATTGCTATACCTGCATCGGATACTCACGATGAGACTGTAGCACCTCACTCTGACCCCGTTAAATTGATTGACCCTCCTGCTCCATCAAAAACGGACTCCAAAACAGCCACGTCCACATGGAGCCTCAGCAAACTCGTATCTGCCACAGTCGCAGCCGCCGCAATTGTCGCCGTACCTAAAGAAGACGCCCGCATCGCAGTGGCCCCCAATTCCACAGAATCGAACCCCCTACCCGTTTCCGCGCCCGCCGCAGAGCCCGTCGTCAAACCTGACATGAAGGAAACCCCCGCGCCTCCTCCAGTGCCTGCGAAGGAATCCGATGGCGATGAAGACGTGGTCAGTAGCGTGGTCTCGGGTGTGCAGCAGGCCTCGGACGCAGTACCGGCTGCAGCGGTGGCGGCTGAGGAGAAGAAGGTGGCGCGGCGGTTGACGAAGCTGGCGGGTTGGCTCTTTGGCAAAAAGGGCACAGGTACGCCTACGGGTAGCGAGGCGGCGAGCAGTCCCCGCGTTGAGGAGACGGCGAGCTTGGCGTCGCTTGAGGACGGGGTTTCTGTATCTGGTGCGGCAGAAGTCGAGTCAGATCCGGTGGCCGCGTCAGCGAAAGAGGAACCGGTTGCTGAAGTTGCGGTTATGGAGCGGATGGAGGTTATTGAGGACATAAAGGTGGTGACAGGGATTACCGAGGTTGCACACGAAGTTGCTGTGGAATCGAAGGTCATGGTGGTTGAGGAGGTGGTGGTCGTGCCGGGTTTTGAAACTAATGGCGTTGCTAATGAGAGACCAGTTGAAGTTGCTTCAACTGAGACGAGTTTCAGCACAGTTGGTCCTGACCTCTCCTGGGCCCAAGTAGACGATGCCATCAAAGTCATTGTCTCGGAGGACGTTATCGACAAGATGGAGATAATTTTTGAGGAACCTGAGGATGTAGTTATGGAGAAGGCGGCGGAAGTGCCTGTTGTTGAGTCTGTTCCCCTGAAGGAAGGAGTGGCTGCTCCTGCTGTTCCAGCAGTTGAAATTCTCTCCACCCCAGTCGTTGTGAAACTTGACGTCGTTATGGAGGAGGACGAAGTGACAAAGACGGATAACTGTGTGGCCATCGCTCGCCCCGAGAATCATATAATGAGCCAAGACGATATGACTAGTGACTGCATTCCAGTTCAAAGCGTATCTCTCAGGGATCTTGTTGTCAACGAGATTGAAAACCACGTTCCGGTCTTGGCGCAGCGGATCTCGCTTGAGGACTTGCAGAAGGAGCAGCAGGCAATGGAACTAGAAGTCCCAGACGAGCAAGTGGACCTCGAACATCTGCTTGTTGAAGCTCATATCCCGGTGGAGCGTATCAGAGCAGACCAGCTCATGTATGACCAACAAACCGATAGCGGCGATTCAAGTAGCCGGTCGGGTAGCTACGCTGACTTGGATATGATGCGGCGGCCCTCGCCACCTGCGACGCCTGAGACCATTTATGATGCGAAACCATTTGGCATTTCTGATTTCCGCCTCATCAAGACTGTTGGAACGGGATCATTCGGACGTGTTCATCTCGCGCTTCATACGCGGACTAATACCTATGTGGCACTCAAGGTGCTGCGTAAGGCGGATGTTGTCAAGCTTAAGCAAGTGGAGCACACATTGGACGAGAAGCGCATTTTGGAAGCGCTATGTAATGGATGCCCCTTTTTGGTTCACCTGTACGGCTCTTTCGTGGACAGTGAGCATCTATATCTGGTTTTGGAGTACATTCAAGGAGGAGAGCTATTTACATATCTTCGCAACGTTGACAAACTGGACAACGAGTCTGCCAAGTTTTACGCTGCAGAAGTTGTTCTCGCGTTTGAATATCTGCACAGTGCCAATGTGGTGTATCGCGACTTGAAACCAGAGAACCTGCTTATCGACAGTCGGGGCCACATTCGCGTGACGGACTTTGGATTTGCTAAACACCTGGATGGCGATGAGACGCACACTCTTTGCGGCACCCCGGACTATTTGGCGCCTGAAGTGGTTAGTGTACCTAATGTTGATGGAGTGAGTTTCCTCGGGGGGGCTCCCCTGTCCCCAGTTGTTGTTCGCTCATGCCTGCTTTGTCGGTGCCCATCGCTGCTGTCACCCTTTCGCACATACATTTGACTGACCTTCTCCACAAAACAAAAAATCTCCAGATCCAATCCAAGGGCTACGGAAAGTCAGTCGATTGGTGGGCACTTGGAATCCTCATTTATGAAATGATTGCGGGCCACCCCCCCTTCTTCGACGACGACCCTTTCCGCCTTTATGAGAAAATCGTTGCCTGTCGCCTCGCATTTCCGCCTTTCATGCACCCTTTAGCAAAAGACCTGATCCGCAGACTGTTGACACCGGACTTGACGCGGAGGTATGGAAACCTGCGAGATGGTGCGCTCGATATCAAGATGCATCCATGGTTCCAAGGGGTGGATTGGGATGCCATGTGGGAATTGAATGTAGATGTACCGTATATTCCGGACGTTGAGGGTGATGGGGACACGTCTCATGTGAGTTTTTTGATTCACACGCTTGCTTTCAGGTTGTCTGACAACGATCATTTCATGCAGTTTGACGAATATGAGGAGGACTATGCTCCATACGGTCGCAACGTGCCAGACCCGTACGAAGACAAGTTCAAAGATTTTTAGATATTACCCTTTTTTATATTTTGCCTCGTTTTCTCCCTTTCCCTCGTGTGTATTTCCATCCTTCCTGTCAGTTGACCCATGTTCGTTTCGAGGTTGTACTGCTTCTTTTTCGCTCTTCTCCTTTTTTTTTGTTTCTTGCCTTTTCCTTGGTGAGATTTTAGAGATGCATGACAGAAGTAAAACGTGGAACCGACTGATGCCTTATGTGAAGTTATACTTGTATGAGGATTTCAAAGTCAAAATGGTTGTTAGTGTCCTCTGGTTGATGCCCGACAGTCGCCAACTCGTGGCCCCCAGCGATCTCAAAATGCCAAGCAGGAACCACCTGATCATTGTGCGCTGATATTACCGTGTACAGTTTTCCCTAGAGTTAAATGCCGTTCCTCCAATCTGCTGGGTGCAAGACGTCGCAAAGTACAGGATCCTCGTCCAAAAAGGAGGCGCGCTCGCAAAGCACCAGAGTACTAATTACCAAATCTCCACTATAGAACAGAGATAAATACATAGTCATGAGCCACCGTAACTGAGTCTAGTGATGCCAATTTTGTCACCACACGAGGTTGGTGGCCTCACTGCAAATGGCAGTGATCTGCAAGACAATGTGCACGACCGTTAAGATGACTGCACCTTTTTGCCCGTTCGCCTTACGAAGCATGTAAAAGGGAGCCATGATCAAGACCGAAGCGATGCCGTGCTTCTTGAACAGGAACAGAGCGATCCACATGCGCAGGATCCTTTGGTCGCTAGCTCCAGCCAAGTGAACCACCACGGCCTTTGCAGATTACAAGTCTCCAATCACCCGTGCGTGCGTGGTTGCGACCTCCTTCGGGAGTGGGCAATTGGCGATTCAAGCGAAGGTCACGAGGGTCTGGCCCCTCGCATACGATGGGCGCCTTCACCTCGGTTGCAGTCGTGATGGTTTCGTGCTGCCAATGCTATGCGCAAAGACAAGCGGGTACCCACGCAGTAGAAACGGAAGAGGTGGTCAACGCTGCTGATGCGCTGCAATCAAAGTGCAGTGAGGAGTCAGAGAATCTCAGCCAGTATTTTGAAATATGATGAACATTCATTCTTATGAAATACTGAGACTTTTTTGGTTGCGTAACTGCGTCGGATCAGTGGGGCAAGGTGAAAATATCGCCATATAGGCTATACTAAATTGCTAAACCAAAACTTTTCACCACTGTATATATTCATTTCTCAATAGGAATTCTTTGGTTCTTTTGGGTATTAGTGATGAGGGACATGCTCATGAGTGGATGGCCCCGGTGTGCCCAGTCTTGCCGGCCAACCAATCTGAGCACTCAGGCATTATCCCTACCCTATGGTCGGCAATTGGACCTCACTTCGATGCGGTACAATAGCAAGTCATAGCGTTCCGGCGTCCAAGAATCTTCAACCATCCTCAACAGGCTATTGCAGGACTCGGGTCCTTCCTCGCCAGCCATCAAACGTTTATAGAAATCGGATGCAAATAAATAGCTCGTACTCTTTCGTAAAAGCAGAATTCCAAGTTTCATTGAGTTGTGCCACCGAGTCAAGCTAGAATGACGGGTGCCTCAGCCACGAAGCCAATTGCACCGCTCTGGCTGCTTGTGTTTGTGATGCTGTTTACGGGGACGTGCAACACGCTGTTGAACAAGTGGCAGGATATGCAGTGCGTGCGCGACTGTGATGCGACGGACCCGAGGGCGCGCAAGCTGTTTGAGCAGCCCGTGTGGCAGGTGGTCCTCCTCCCCTTCGTGTCCCCAATTTGCTCTGATTGGCGGTTGGAAGAACAGACTTTGACCATGTTCGTGGGCGAGAGCGGCTGTCTCGCCGCCTTTGCGCTGCTCTCGCGTGGAACCGGAAGAGGGACCGGAACGACGACCGGAACGGGCGATGCGAGTGCCCCACTGATTAGCAATACTCAAGAAGAAGACGAAGAAGAAGAAGAAGAAGAAGAAGAAGAAGAGGCGCTGACCCCGCTCGAGGGCCCCTCGCTTCTCTTGCTCTGGCTTCCAACTCTCTGCGATCTGATGGCAACAAGTCTCATGAATATCGGCCTGCTCTTTGTATCAGCGTCCGTTTACCAAATGGTATTGATCCCTTCCTCTTGGTTTTGTGCTTGGGATGCTTGGGATGCTTGGGATGCGTGTGTTTGGCACACTCGGGGGGGCACTCACTCACGCAGCCTTTATACCGAAAAAGCTACGCGGCTCCGTCGTCCTCTTCACGGGCACATTTTCCACCCTCTTCCTTGGCCGCAAACACCCTTCATACCGCTGGTTCGCGCTCGTCACTGTCTTTGTAGGCGTCTCGCTTGTAGGCGCATCCAGCATCTTTGACCACAAGTCTGTCCTGCACTTCCTGTCTTCGAACCCAGAGGAACCCGTGGCAGACACACAGGCCATCTTGGGAGTGGTCTTGGTTGTACTCGCGCAGTCTCTCACTGCTACGCAGTTTGTGATTGAAGAGAAGGTGCTTAGCAAGTACAAGGTAGACGCGCTCAAGGCAGTGGGGCTGGAAGGGCTTTTTGGGCTCCTGACGGGTCTTTTGGTGTTGCCGCCCGTGTACTGGTATTATGGGAGGTTCCAAGGACCGGACAACTACTTCAACGTCGTGGAAGGATTTAAAGAGGTAATGCATTAAGTTTTCCTGAAACTCGATTTTTGATTATGAAGGTGCTGTGAAACCCCAGGTCTTTTACATCCCTTCCGTTTTCTGGATCGGCATTGGAATCTGCTTCTCTATCTCTCTCTTCAACTGGTCTGGACTCAGCGTAACGCAGACAGTCAGTGCCACGAGTCGTAGTACCATTGACACGTGTAGAACAGTGTTTATCTGGGCCGTGAGTCTGGGTCTCGGCTGGGAAGGATTCCGGTGGATGCAGGTGGCTGGATTCATTGTGTTGATTTATGGAACGTTTGTTTTTAACGATATCGTTGCGTTGCCGGCTGTGTTGGGACTCGGGAGTGCTGCCACTGCGCGGGTGTATGAGGACGGCGATGATGAGATTTAATTTTATTCTTTCTTTCTGTCGTTGTGGGGATACTGATGCGATCGCATGCATGGTAAACGCTATCCCTTAGTTTTTAAGTTCATTTCTGATGAGGATCCACGTCCTCGCACTCCTCTTGACAGCATTGGCTTTGGCCGCCGCGCCAGCGCCTGTGGAAGTTGCAGCCACATCCTCAGGTAGCTAGATGCGATAGCTGCAGAGTATCCCATGCAACCAATGCAACGTATTCAGGATCGCTGCTGTCGCCGAAGTCCGTTCGTCTCATTCCGCTGCTCGAATCGACACAACTCGCACTTTCAGACACGCTATCAGCATCCAACGGGTTCGTTTGTTGAAGTGTTTCTCGTCATCGCTTGGCCAACCTCTGAATCACTCTGTGTTCAGGACCATTCTGTTCGCGAGTGGATCCGTGCAGGGCGGCCCGTTCAGAATATCAGCTTCAGAGACATCGCAATCTGACTCAGAGGCGGGCAAAGAGTTTGCACCGAAAGAAGGTGACGACCACTGCCACTGCTTCTGTCGCCGGCTCATAAGAACTTTCAGGAAACGCACCAGCCGCTTTCCTTCTCCACTTCTCCTTCACAGACCCCACATCCACATGGCTCCACATTCTCGAAACCTCCAGTGGAACCGTGCGTATTGACTCCCTCGCCCAGCTCCCAAACAACACCGTCGTCGTCGCCGGCGCGTTCACGGGGACCTCCCTGGCATTTCCTAGCAGGGAAGGGGGCCGCATCCTCCTGAGTGGTGGCGGAACTGACGTGGAGACGATCTTTGTAGCCAGGCTGGATGCGTCGCATACGGGCGGTGCGTTTTTGTGGGCAACGGGTGTCAAGACGATTGCGAGAGATGCGAAAGCACGGTCATTGTTGAAGGGGGCTGTGGATGTGTCGGTGTATGAGGGATCGAAGTCTGCCCTGGGCGCGTCGAAACCTGAAGTACAGGGAGACGGGACGACGGATGGGAAGGCGGACGGAAAGAGTGACGGAAAAGCTGATTCTAAGGCTGATGGTCAGGTTGATGGCAAGGCAGCTGGAAAGGCTGATGGGCAGGCTGACGGGAAGGCTGACGAGAAGGTCGATACTAAGGCCAATGATAAGGTCGATGCCAAGCTGGACGTAGCAGGAGATGAAAAGGTTGACGCAAAGGCGACTGTCACATCTTCGTTGGTTCATGCGGGCAAGCCTTCTGAACCTTTCATCGAGAAGGAGGAAGCAATGGCTGCCACAAGCATAGTTTCAATCGAGACGGCGAGTAACTCTGCCTTTTTGCCTGCTTCTTCGACTATATTGCCAGCTTCAAAAGGGAAAGAGGGTGCTGGAAGTGAGGGGCTTGTTGAGGACACACCTGAAGGCGCATCCGTTTCTAGCTCGGCTACAGTGTCATCGTCCGTATCAATCCAGGTCACTTCTTTAGTACCTCCAGTTGTGAAAGATGACACTTTGATTTCCCCCACTGAAGGTGCTCAGTCGATCGCCTCCGCCGTATCTGCAACTGTAATTATACCGACAAACGCCCCATCCACTTCTGCAACACCCATTCCGTCTCCTGATGCATTACTCGATCAAGTGCTTGTGCAAGCAGAGAAGGGACCAGCCGCTAACGACAACGCCGCTGCAGCATCAGTAGGACTTGGCGAGAACGGATCTGAAGATATAATTCCGTCTGACCAATTCGACGTTCGCGCCCCCTGGCGCCGTCGGGACGCTTCGGATGAGGGGCCTGAAAATAGGGGCAGTCTCAACGCGATCTTCCCCGTGAAAATCTGCGTGGACGGGAATGGGGACATTTTAGTAGCGGGGACGTACAATGGACCTCTGGAGACGTCTCTGGGGAGCACGAAAAGGTATACATCATCCACGTCAGCAGCATGGGTCGAGTTCCTAAAGTCCGTCTCAGTCAGGACAACGTCTTTGACGCATTCCTTCTGAAAGTATCGACGGATTCCGGTATCCTCCTCTCCGCCAACGCGCAATTCCTCGGCCTCCAAGAGCCTCACGACACCCGCTTGCAGACTGTCTTTGTCCTTTCCCGGCTACAAACGGATCCCTGTCCCGTCGCGGCTGGCACGCTTCTCATTACGGGTCAGAGCTACACCTTCGACGCGTATGCCCGCAACGCGGCGGGTATGGCCGGGACCGCTGCCACAGGGCACGTCGTGCGGCTTGTGAGGGTGAAGGGGGACAAGTCGGGGTATCAGCATGGAGATATGAGCTCACTCGTGTTAGGCCGCTTAGCTGTGAAGGGTGGCGTGGCGAAGACGGATGCTGTGACGCCATCTGTGGGTCTTGACTTTCTTGCGTTGGGGGCGGACAAAGATGGGACTTGCCTTTACTTTGCGACAGGTGTAAAGGAGCGGAAAGAGAATGTTGCGGGGGAAGGGTTGGTTGATGTGAAGGATGTCGATGCTGGGTATCAAGCGTTCGCGGCGCGTATGGGAGAAGACTTCACGATTACGGGTTAGTTTTCCGTTTCAATTTCGTACACAAGGTGTGGATTCTGATTCCCAATCGCTGTCACAGCGAAAGGTCTTCGTTTCGACTTACCTGTTGAAATGGATGGGTCCGAAGTCAGGGCAGCGTCTTTCGTAGCGACGGACAAGTCGCTTCTTTACCTGACTGGAAGTGTCAATGATGCTAAATCCAAGTGAGTTTTCGCGAAGTCTTCAAGCAGCCTGACCAATGCCAAAAAACAATTCAGGATCGATGCCATTAGCGGGATTGCGTTTGATGAGAATGTTCCTCGCAACTACTTGCTCGGATTTGACGCAACGGGGGACTCGGTGAGTGCTTTCAGCCAACATTGCTAAAACTGGTCCTCAGTCTCCACTCCAGTTCTCGTCCAAAACAGCGATTCCGCACCCAGTCCTTCCACCCACACCAAAGCTGCAGCTCATGCCGTTTCCACGTCTCTTCGCCTCTTCCTTATCCAGCGGCAACGAAATGTTTGCCGTCGCTGCCTTACGCTCTGAAACCGCCTCCAGTCGCGGAATCTGGATTGGCGCGCTGGATTTGCATCGCGTGACTGCGTACGCTGAAGGGATCGTGTCGGCTAAGGGCGCGGCCGTAGATCTCAAGGGCGGCAAGGCGGGTGATGAAAAGAAGAAGCCAGTAGCCAGTGAGACACCGCCTCAGGAGTCTAAGAAGGTCTCACCAGATACGGCGGAGAAAGGCAAAGATGTTGAGACTCCTGTGTCTGGAAATCCTGATGGCGGGAAGGATGCTACGAAGCCTATCCAGAAACCTGTTGCTGGGGAGGTGAATGGAGGCACGGATGCAACGAAACCGATCAAGATGCCAGAATCTGAAGACAAATCGAAGCAGCCTATCAAGAAGCCTGTGACTGTGAACGATTCGAAAGGCAGCATCCCCCCCCCCATCAAGAAACCGGCAGAGACTATCGATAAGAAGCTTCCTGAAACCGGAGGCGAAGGCGTAGTATCTGAAGGCGGCACAGTCCCGATCAAGAAACCATTTAGTGATGAGGATAAAGATCTGCCCCCCAACAAGCCCCCGCAGGATGATGACGAGGAGGATATGGTTGCAGCTCCTTCATTTGAGGAGCCACTGAATGATGACGACGGTGTGGGTTTCAAGCCTTCTGGCCAGGCCATGGGTGACAGTTCTGTGTATCACGAGGAGTCCTCTGAGGAATATAAACACGTGAAAACATCTGTTGAAGATGCGTCGTTTAATGGATCGGGGTTCCTAGTGGTCAGTCGATCTCTTCTCATGCTCATCTTCTAATTTTTAAGTGCTCCATTCATGAACAGGTTCTGATTCTAGTGGCCATCGTCGCATTTATCCTGTTTGTTGTGTACAAGGCACGCAAATCCAAGCTACCGCAAGTCGACGTGAACAATCTTCCCGGATCGCTCCTTCACATATTCCGAACCATATTTGATCCTGCCCAGACGAACAGGGGAGCCTACGAGCCCGCCTCAAAAGCCGACGATGATCTTGAAGCCTCCAGGAGCCACGTATCTGCATCCCACTCTGTTCACAGCACTCCCAGTCGTGGATTGAACCCCCTGAACTTCAGAAAGCAATCTGTAGATCCTGGAAGCGCGATGCGAAGCCCCAATGACACGGGATTACCGGTCATGGGCGGTTTCACTCCCGGTCGTACCTCATTGGGTGCGAATGGACGGGCAGAAGACATATCTGTTCCTTTAACTCAAAAGACCAACGATGAATCCTGGGGATGGGAAGACGATGATTTTGGTGCGACAGATACTCCAAAGCCGAAGAAAAGCGGAGACGATGACTGGGGATGGTGAATGCGTAATGAATAGGTCGTAAACTGGAATAAATGATAGTATTTTGGACCTTTGGTTTTCTTCGTGTTAGTCGACTTCACTTCAGTCTTGGATTAAAACAGTCATTCCTTTCAACTTTGCATGATCAGTTTATTCATCAGAATACCAGCAAAACAGCATGCCAAATCACATACTCTTGAGCGGTTGTAGCTCCTGTTCCCTGTCGGACCACTTTTTTACCGGAATTAACGACGGATCAAACTGAACGGAACGGAGTAGAGGGGTGTGAGCTTCTCAACCCCCTTGTTAAACCGGAATGAAATAACTCACCACTTCTTCTTCACGTTCGTACACGCGTCCGCCGGTTGCATCTACAACAACACGCGTGTTTCCCCAAGAAAAGTCGTCAAAATGCCAAAACGCGTAAATTGGCAGATAGAAGCTGTACACAGGAATCGCCAGGAGGTACTATATACAATCGTTTGGAAACTCATGAACCACGAGAACTGAAAGTAGAAGGGACTCACGATGATCATCCAGCCAAGATGCTGAAACTCTCCCTTCATCATGAAAATAACCATCTGAGCTCCATAAATTGACGCAATCATGATAAGCGAGAAGAGTGGCACTCCCTGAGAGGTGTCGCTAACTGCGGAATAAATCAGAAAACCGAAGTACATCAAGGCTGTAGAGAAAACGCAAATTAGGGATATGGGATAAAGACGCAGTAGTCAATAACGAACCAGACGGCTGCGCAAGCGTGGAAAACAAATCAATGAAGACAACAACGCGCATGGAAAACATGCAGCATCCGCATAGCTGCGGCAACAACAAAAGCTCGCACAACGTATGAACTGTTGAATTGATCCAACGACGGCGCTGACTCACAAAGACAGCCCATTGCGCGGGAGCTTGCGTCTTGCACTTGGCGTCGGCAGCGAATGTGAGCTTATATCCGGGAAAATGCTTCATCAACAACGTGGTAAGATAGCGGTCTTCTCCAAGGTGCAAGAGGTTTTTCAAGTGAAGGGTGTCAACTTGATTGATCGCGAAGTCGCGGATCACGTCATTGGAAATAAGGAATGGCGTAGCCCTGTTACTTGAGCGGATGCGGTACATGGAAAAACAGCCCCTAATCGATTTGGAAGTGTTCATCGTCACTTTCGGAATGAAACGTGCGAATACTACTCACGGCAAGCAAGTGACGGAACCAAATACAGACTCAAACTGCTTGGACAAATGATGCGAGATGAAGTATTCGTAGACCTGAATGGCCGTGACCCAAGACTCCATCTCATTTCCGACCATTGTCTCGCCACAGATTCCAATCACTCTCGAATCCCTCACGAGACAAGCGACGAGGCGGTTGATAGAATCCTTCATAATCTCCGTATCAGCGTCCACCCACAGTAGGTATTCAAACAAGTGGGGATCCAGTCGCAGATGTTGCTTCATGTGCCACACAATCTCGAGCTCCATGGGCGTCATCTCTGCGTCCAAATGCACGTGATTCAAGAAACGCATAATCAAGAGCTGCGAGTCGCGCTTTCCGCGGTTTCCGGGCCGGTTGGACTCGTTGGGCATTCCGACCTTGGTCACAACGATGTACGGCATAGATTTCCCTTGAATTGCGTAGTATCCCGAGTAGACTTTTGCGCGATTCATTTGCTTCATGCCATCACCCAGGCTTTGAAAGAGAACAGGTGGATGTTCAGATTCGTCGCCGTGCCATCCCAACACATCAAGCACGATTCGAGGGGTAGGGCGATCATTTCCGCCACCAACAATCATTCCGTCCGCAATTACGAAGAGCAACTTCCGCGAGTCCAAGTATGAAGAGAGAAGCAACGATTCAAACGTCTTTCGCAAACTGTCGGCACCCTCAGTGTAGCACGGCACTTGGCACAGTACATACTTGTCATTTGTCTCGGGGTTTCGACGACCACCGCATTGTAAAGCAGTGATGAACTAACAACACGAAGCAGTATTCAATGATCTGTTTGCCGTGCATTATCCTTACCTTCAAGCCAATTATCAATGCCAAAACTGCACTTGCGCCCAACATAATATAGTTTGAAATCAAGCATCGCTCATCCTGTCGGTGATCCACAACGCCAGTCAAAAACAATCCGTTCAAGCAGCCAACGTAGTCGGCCCATTTCTTGTAGCCTTCCAGTTGACGAACTTGTTCCATATATTTGGTCGCGTCCACGCCGCTTCCCTAGCCAAAAAACTCTTAATGCTCGACCCACGGGCACCCAGAAAACATACCCCAAGTTCCGCAATGATCTTCCCCACATTCGCTCCAAGAAAGTCTTTTGTAATTGTGGAGTCTGCATACGCAGAAACGTCATACACGTTACCGTAGGCGACAATGATACGGTTGTTGGCCGGGTCAGCAGCCAGAAACTGGTCAATCCAAGCACCGTTGCGTGCAACCATGCCTTTGCGCATGTATTGAACCGAGGCAACGTAGTCGATAGGCTTTCCTGTGGCGGCGTCATTGCCTTGGTGAGGGTACCAGACTTTGAGGGAATCCTTTGGAATCGTACGGACAATGTTGTCAAATCCTACAGTAACGAGTCGAAATTTGTCAATCAAGAACGAGCAAGAACGGCGGTGAGACACGAACCGGAAGGCTGCGGTAAATTGCAATAATTGGACCAAACAGTAGTCTTATAAAACATGGCAGAGACATCGTGACCAAGAGTGGTCTGTGTGCATTGGGACGGGTGTCAGGAAGCTTCAAATTTACATAACAACGTGGGACTGACCTGCTTCATGGCCTCCAAATTCACGTAGTCTTGGCTATAAACGTGATCTTTGATGATATCAGGAATCTCGTAGTAAGCGCCATACATGGAGACGAGAGGTTTGCTTGTCGTATTGTAACCATCGATTTCCCCTTGCGACAGGATTTTCTGCAAAGGGCACAGAATCTGCCCGAGGCCAATAATCAAAAACAGAACAATCGAACAAACACTGGCAGAAATGAGACAAAGCTGTGAGAAAATGTGATCGCATTCAGCGACGAGCATCCCAATAGAATAAACAAAGAGTTGAATCACTCACCGCCACTTTCTCCCTCCACGCCATTTGAATGTCCGGCCTCTTGAGCTTGCAGCAAATACGCAAAACAAGCGTTGGTATACACCATGTCAAGCTCCAAGTGAAGCATACCCATCTCTTACGCATCGCAGATACGGGTTTGACCACGACTCCCCTTGGCTGCGCTGGTGGAGAAGTCACCTTCACCTCGTCCAAAGGAGCAACGTCTCCCTTGTGGCTCTCAGTCGTGCTCGCTTGCTCCTTATCCTCGGCACCAGCCTCCTCTTCAAGCACCTCATCTTCGTCGGCCCGCTGCATCTCAAGAATCCCCAAATGCGCTTCAAGCTCCCTCCACGCTCCATCCGCCAAAAAGACGCGCTTCACACCGACCCGAAGTTCTGCGTCGGAGTATCCGAAGGCAAGCGCGATCGCCGTGCAGCCCTGCGTGTCCAGCCCCAGGGGAGTCCCGTCGTTCTCAACACAAGCGGCGTAGCGCGTCATGAAGCCGCGATGAGTGAAACTTGCCGTGAAAACGGGTCCCCATGAATCGCAGAGGCGGGCAAGTCTCAATGCGTGGACTTGGCGTTCAATTGCGGACGGACTAAGACGCGCCTGGTGTGACGAGGTGCTGTCTGTGATACGAAGAGCTGCAACCAACCAGACATGAGTTGATTTCAAGCTATCGGCAAGGTCGCACGTGAATGTAGCGCAGGTTGTTGTATAAGGGGTTGGTACTGAGTCTTGCGACGCTTGTGGCAGCAAAAGATCCAATAGAGTTTCAGGAATACCCTCGGTTTCCGCAGCTGTCGTCAGAAGTTGCCCAAGTTCGGCCAGAACGCTGGAGCCATCGTCATTCCCGCCCACCCAGCCCCTTGCATCCGCATGAAACGTTCGTGCGCCATCCAATGGGTCAAGTATGGTCAGAGATGTTGCGATTTTATCAGTGCCGACGCCTGAACCAGTTCCGCCACTGCGAAATCCGTCCTTGGAAACGTCACCAAAGCGGGATTTAAGCTGACCAACACGACCGTCCTCTCTCTTGCCACCTTTTTCAACTTCCTTCAGACTACCCCCCATCAGTTCCTGGCAAAACAAGACATCAAAATCACGCGTTCCAGCCGCCCGTTCTAACATGCGGCATGTATGTTCCCCCAACGCATCCAAAACTTCAGCACAACTCAATCCATCACTTGATTGGCCACCATTCTCTTGAGCTAGCGGCACCTCCACCGCCTCCGCTTGCAAGACAGTTCCCATCCCCACACATTCCAATATAATATCCCTTACACTTGATGCCATCCTCGTCCCCACAACTCCTCGCAGCCCATCAATCGAACTCGAGGCACCCGGAACAACTGTCACACTGACATAGCGCGCGTAACCGCCCACCTCTCCGCGACATACCTTCGCGTTCACTCTCCCCAGGATCCAGAAAATTGCTCTTGTGTAAAGCGCGCGTTGCAGGGCCTGCACGCGCTGCGCGCATTCAGCGGGGCCGAGGAGGACGCTGTACGCGTGCACGTTACGCTGCGTGAGGAGAGTCGCCACTTCACCTTCTGGTAAAGACAGGAGCGCGGCGGCGCGGCGGAGATGTGTGTGCGCTGACTCAGGGATGGTCGCGAGTAGGTCGGCGCCCGGGGGCGGGAGTGTGAATGTGATGTTGTGGAGATGCAAGATGAGGAAGAAGAGGGATTGCAGGGCATGAATGTGTTTGGGTTTGATAGAGAAGAGGGAGAGATGATCGAGGAAAGTTTGGTAAGGCATGAGCATTGGGTCTGTTTTAGTTGGAAGGAGTTGCTTGACAGTGGAAGCGTTGATTCCCTCTGCAATCAACGCGGATGGTTGGAGGGAAGCGAGAAACACGCGCATGAGACGCGGCCACAGGACATCACTGGTGAAGAGACCGGGGAGCGGGGTGGCTGCCACCTTGGCACCTACAAGAATTGCGCGGACGGAGAACTGGAGGTCGATGCTGCTCGCAAAGAGGGCGGTTTCAGTGGAGAGGGTGGCTTGGCTCAGTATACTGGGAATGGCACGCACGCGATCCTCCGTTGTCCTCCTTCTCTTCACGTGGATGGTGTTGCTGGGCCCGTTTGAAGCCAGGGCGACGAGGTGGGACACGACTGCATCGGATAAACCGTGCTTGTTGCTTCCGGTCTCTCCGCTGCTGGTATTGTCAGAAAAACTATGTTCATGAAAATCGTGCCTCACCAAATCACGATCGCCTGATCCTCCCTTCCCAAAACTAAATGAACAAACGCGCTCTCCACCAGCGCAAGCACATGTGCAGCATCTTCTTCCTCTTCTGCTTCCTCCTCTCCGTCCGCTTGCTCACGATCACGCTCCGGCTCGCCCCGGAACAAAGCGACGCGTCGCGCACTCTCCATCTGCATCGATTCAAACGTTCTTCTACCTCCATTCGATGCAAGGTGCGCTGAATGAACGTGTAGGGCGATGCAAATGCGCGTCCCAATGCGATGGTAGAGTGCTCCGCGAGCGAGACGCGCACAGAGGCTGGATGTCACGACTGCGTCTGTTGTTCCTTCAGTAACTGATTCTTCATGTCCTCCATATTGTGGGTGACAGTGACGTGACAGGTTTGGGTGGGTGGAGACTTTCTGACTATCATGCTGTGCTGACGACGCCACAACGAGACTGCGTCCTGGCTTCATGTCGGATCTTGTTTGTTCAGTGGTTTGGGTTTTGTTTCTGATGAAATGTGTGTGAGAACGCTAGAACAAGGGGGCCCATGATTGTTGCAAGCAGTGCACCCTGAGAATATGGGATACAGTCATTTTAATAAACTGCCTTATGAATATTGAAAATATTGAAATAGGTCGCGTTCATTTAAAAGTTGATTTGCTCATCGCCTGTCCACTTGAACGCGAAAATGACAGCCAAGGGTGTCCGAAAAATGATGATGATATCGCGCCTCGACTCTCGGACACCTTTCACCTGGGGATTTCGGCAAATGTAGACCAAAAATATACAGTGCACCAGTGAGAAAAATGAAGTGGGGTGGTGGCCTCCCTGGCCTTTCCGTTAACCTTCGTATGGAGACATACAGCCTTTGGAAATTTAGTGAAGCTTTCAATCATCTACGCTTCTCCTCTGTTTATTTTACATAACAGGAAAAATAAATTTTAGGTCGGAGGACGCCCCAATTTTCGACAACTGAAACCCGACAATGGGCGCCCCAAACCTGAATCTCGGTTGCACTCACCAGGTTGCCACAATTTCTAAATTTACCCAATATTGCTTGAAACAAGATAATGACAGGCAACCTAACCAGCGAAGTGATTGCGCAGTCCTGGCCATATCTCGTGATTGGCAAAGACTGTAACGCGACTCCGTCACCCCCACTCAAACGGCTTGATGGCCGCTTCATGATGTTTTACTTGCCTCGGCGATTTGAGAGCGCGATTCAGATCCCGCGCCGCACATTTTCCTCTTCGTTGACCACTCTTGCGAGCTCTAAGCAGCACAGTTTTGCCACGATGGATGCAGAAACCTTGGATGCAGTAGATTGTGGCATTTTTGGACCTCGGAAGGAGGCGCCAGCGTTATCCTTGAAGGTCCCCCTCGCGGATATGTGTGTCCATGAGAAGCAGCACGTGCAAGAAGAGCTTGGGAGCGTGTGCACCTTAAACGGAGGGTTAGCAATTTGATTTTCCTGACCACAATCCTTGTTTGTAATGTTTTATATGCTTATGAAAGTCTCTTTCCTTGCACCAATTCCACCCTAAGCGCGTATATAAATTCTATTCAGTACGGCTTTAGAGCACTTGCATCAAAGTCAAGCGACAATAGTTGCTTACCGACAGAAGATTCCACCTTTCTTAGTGGTAGTAGAGTATGTATGATGTAGAATAGGTCTCACCACGAAGGCGACAACCGTCAAGGCGGAACCAAAGAAAAAGTTGTATGGAATTTGGGTTCAATTCCATTGTCAACTCTTTTCAAATCGTTCGGCAAGGTGAAGGTCCCCGCTCATCGAGCCGTTAAGTTTTTTTGGGACAGGCCACGAACCATGGCCGGACCATCCAAATAGCCACACAATGCCGCAGTAATGTGGTCCGGAAGCGGTGTCAGCTAGTGAATCGTTTTCGCGCTGATTCAGAAGTGGATGGTAAGCACAGCGCATTAGCGCATTGAAAGTCAGTAAATCGCGTCTGCTAGCTCCCAACACCCGTCCCCGTCATACCCATACGCCATCTCTTGCGATTTTTGTGGGCCAGTTGGAGCTGTCTATGACTCGCTTCATCTGATCTTTGCTTGAATCATGCCTAGTAAAATAGACTGCATCAGATAGCTGACAGGGAGGGTTGCGAAGAAGGAAGGGCCTCACGTTGCAAACTTGGAGCCACGGGAGGTGAAGGCGCTTAAGATGGACGGGACCATGCCGCGCTCCTATCCTCGAATTCCATCATGCGAATCAATGTTTAGCAGTGCGCTCACGGCATTTTCGTTCTTTCAAGCTATCTTGTGACGGAAGGATGGTGGCTTGAAACTGCGAAGCCTAGTTTGGAAACTCCAACAGCTTCGTCTCCCTCCTTTGCAACGTTCCTGTTCCTGTCAAAAAGTAGTTTAGCATAAGACGACAACCTTGAAACGCGTAACCATTTGAAGAGCTCCAGTGGATCACATCCAAGTCATGGGTTGGCACCAAACGCGTTATCTGCAGTACCTTCAATGCGATCAAGCCTTATATCTCGGCCAGCTTGCTCCTGACGCATATTCTCGTGTGGTCGGGTTTTCCTTGTTCCTGCGGAGTGCCTGTTTTGCAATTGCATCTCCAACGGAACAAGTTGGGTCCAACTCAGATGTCGTCGCGCGGGACGGGAGACGACATGCTTTTGCTGGACGACGACCTGGAGACTGTCGGTGTTG
>MU614715.1:0-19979 GCA_025201725.1 Chytriomyces sp. MP71
TCCTACTAAGTAAGTGGTGTGTTTTAGAGTCCCACAACCATTTGATAGTCTACCCAATGCATTTGGACAGGCTGGAGGGCATGCTTTCCAGCTTTTTCAAGTTTTTATATGGTTTTGAGGTGCACCAATGACAACAGTTTTGAACCAAAGTAAGGACACCCACTTTGGATATTGTGGAATTAATCATCTTTTCATTGCCTTGGTAGATGTGATTATTTTGGGATCTTTGTATTCAGTTCTCATTGGGAGTGCTTCGAGGTATTAAGAACAGACACTTGTGAATCAAACAACACACTTCAGTTTTTAAGATTTAATGAAGTAAGTAAGTGTACGTCATTGAACAGTTAATTTTTTGCATATTAAAGAATCTTGTCAAAGTAAATGTAGTCTAGTAGAAACCCCAGAGACTACATGAGAAAAAGGTATTAATTGTATGATAAAGTCCAAAATACATGATGTTAAAATGGATGAAAATGAGCTTCAAATGAGCTTAGTACATTTTTTCGAACAATAAATGTTTGTTCATGGTGGACAAAATCCAAATTATGATACTTTTTTTTATTAGGAGCTGCAGTGAAGACTCTCATGAGGGAAGAGGGCGGGGCGAGACTTGGCAATATAAATTGATCAATAATCACTCTCTCATGTTGCAATTACACCAAATTGCTTTCACAGTCCGAAAACTATTATCATAATGGAAAAGGTCTGGGAAAGTAAGTATGAGAGAAAGTATGAAAGTTTGAGAAACTGTGAGTCACAGAAGTTGCTTCAAATGAAAGCATCGCACAATGTTGAGCACCCGCAGCAGGTTGTTGTGAACGACAGAATAACACTATGTCCTCGCACTCTAATGGTGGCTGTGGTGAGTGGAAATCAAGGTTCGAGCTCATTGCTTCTGAACACGCCTTGCAGGATGAGTCGGACCAATGCGAAAACACGCTCAACTGGACTCTCAGAAATTTCGCTAGGGCTGGCGACGCGGTAGAATATTTTTGACTCTCAGTTGCCCTCTTCTAATTTTTGCACGTAGCTTCTTCTCGTCCAAGTTCAACCAAAGATGCCTCTTTTCAAGCAGCCAGACATTGACATGATAGAGTTGATCATGTCACTTGAGGAAAGAATCAGAACCGACTCTCGCATGCTTTTGAAACTGCGAGCAAAGTGAGGAAACTGACACCCTCTGTCAAAATCAAGGCGATATTGGCACAGGGCGACGCTCACAATGTGCTACTGGCTGTGGCAAAAGCAGAAAAAGCAGAGATAGTTCTGATTGGATCCAGGGGCCTCAGCAAACTGAAGGAAAGTGTGTTTCGACGTTTTCGCTTGTTAATGTTCGAATGTCTCAACTTTCCAATTGTGCTTCCAAAAATGATTCAAAATTCTTGTTTCAAAAGCATGAGTTGTCCACTTCGCATTGTCTACCTCAATGAATAAGACAATCAATAGAGTAAGTTTTAGAAAAAATTCCTCCCACATAGTGTTCATACATTCCTCAGGCTCAAACTTGAGCGTGGTTGTCATGACTACTCTACCGGAAAAGTAATTCGTCGCGTCCAAGAGGTTGCAGCCAGGAACGACGTTGCATACGACAGAACCAGTGCACTGTAGTTTGTAACAGGCAAGAACAAGGCGAACAAGACTATGTTGGTGGTAATTCGTGACGGAGTAATTGTCCAGAAGTTTCCAGGAACCGCCGGTGTTACCCACCCACACTGATGTAGTCGATCCAATCACCAAGGATCTGTTTGTCCCCGTTGCAAAAGGTATCAAGGATTCACCACAGGCTCCTTGCTGTACAATGGGTCCACTTTCAAATGGTCCCTTCATTACATTGCGTTCCTTCTTTTTGTTGTCCTCTTTACTACCTACCCGATCCATGTTCAGTAAATAATGGGTTTTTTCAACAACAAGAGGATAGTAACCCTCAGATTCTTGCGAAAAATTGTGCACTTTGTAAAGCTGTCACTTGGTGTGTTCGTACATTCCCTTTTTCATCATTGAAGCTGGGCGCACCTGTGCAAGACTTCACGGGCGATGTCCAAGACAGTGAGGTCTGGTGAAGCATTAACTGAGGTACGCACTTGTTTCCACTGCCCGTTTTTATAGCATAAAACTTCGCTGACGAATCCTGATTCTGGAGATTACAATAATCTTGGTGTCCATTCACAAGCCAAGACAACTTTCTGGGATCACCTTTTTTCCAATGCCTTTCCAGACCACGTCACCGTGTGGAGATGCCATATTGTCCATATTGTTTTTTGAATTTGGCGGAAAACACGAAGTAGGAGTGGGTAGATTACGAGGCCAACGTACGTGCGGTTGTTTGCAGGTTGATGGTACTCTCGTCCAATTTGATGGGTGCTGTGTTTACGCCCAGACCACATTTATGGGCGGAATAACCTTGCATGCAGTAGTATTCATAAATAATTCAAAAGGATATTGGGAATGAAGTCTGCGAAGCCAAGCGGAATGAATGAGGGGGGGCTTTACAAGTCGCGTGAGAAATTTTGCCGTCACAGCAGTCCTCGTTTCGAACATGGCCTCCTCATCGAACTCGAAAGTTAACACTGTGCAGAAGCAGGTCGATGAGGTGTGTGTCGACAGCGGGCGATGGGCAGCTAGAGAGGAAGGAGCAAGGCATGGATCCTGTACCGGTGTTGGGCGTGTGTCTAATTGGGCGATCCTCCACATGAGAGCCAGGAAGGGGACAGACGGAGGGATGTATGTGCAGTGCATCTAGGTGCGGAGGGCGGACTCTGAAAGAATGGAAGCGAGGCGAGCGCTGGCGGCGCTACACCAAGCAGCGTTCTATTTCGGGTATTCAAAGGTTCCTTGGTTGGCTCACCACGTCACGGCAAACAGGTCGTCAACCTCATGAACGACAACATAGCAAAAGTGGTGCAGCGCGGGGAGAACCTCGAGCAGCTGCAGGACAAGACGGAGGGTCTCCAGCAGTCCGCCCTCCAGTTCAAGAAGGGCGCTTCAGATGTGAGAAAGGCAATGTGGTGGAAGGACATGAAGATGAAGATGATTCTCGGCGGCATTCTGCTTGTCATCATTATCATCATTATCCGTGAGTATTTTTGGTGAATATTGACGACTGACCCTGACCGTTCCTCCCAGTGTCTGTCGTCATGACCAAGAAACAATAATGTACTTTGTTTGGGCCTGAATGAAGTATCCTCTGCATGCGCTTTGTAACTTTGAATAAATACTGTCCTCGTCGTGTTCGTTGTGCACACCTGACAAATGAAGGCCCTAATGTGAGCTTTCCACTCACTTCCTCAACCTTCCTACACGTGTAACGCGATGACAGAACGGGAGGCAACGCGGGAGTTGGGTTTTTTCGTTGGCCCAGCGACCGCTCCGTGATGACGCAGTAGAATACCCCGTGATCGTCGCATGCCGCGACAACACCAAGGCCACCTTCGCCGTAACCCTAACCCTTGTCATCACTATAACTAGATTCCATACACAGGGCTAGGTCGCGAATCCTCCTATTTCATTCAGCCCCCTACAACCGCAACTTTTAAAAGTTTGCATGTATTCGACTGAGGAACAAAGGCACCCATGATCAAGCAACACTTCCGTGAATGCAGCAATGACTTAATCATTTTTTCCTTGGAGTTTCCTCGAGTCCTACTCTTGTTCCAGGACGCGGGCTTGGTCACCTGACGTGCCAAGCCTCAACAATCCACTCAATCGGCACACTGATTCCTCAACACGTTCCACAGAACGGCGGTAGTTTTCCGGTAAATCCTCGTATGCTAATGTTCGCCTGTTATCCAGGAAGGCGTAGTTATGGCGGGGTGAGACGGGTGAGGGGCTGACTGGGGTTGGACACAGGCTACCAGCTTTTATACCGCATACCGCGCCAGCCACAATGTCCATACTCTGGGCAAGCACAGCGACCAGCTTTCACTCCCCTTCGTTTTATCATTGAGCGCCGAGAACCACGTGCCTATTACCGGTTTTCAGTCAACGCACACTAAATTGACAAGCAAAACCTATGTGCAGGAATAGAATTCTGAAGGTAAGCCCCAAACTGTATTTTGATAAAGCCAATGAAAAACGAAAGGAAAGCGTTGAAAGGGTAACAAAGGAGGCAAATTTCGATCCCTTCTTAAATGACATGACTGAGGAGCACCACTAACCATTCCGTTTGCCCCTTCCAAACCCCGGCGGCGTAGCTTCCGGAGAAATAAAACCGGTCCCTGCAAGAGGCAGGGCAGTTGTCACTAGATCAAGTTCAAACCCAGTAGAATTGCTGCTAAGCCACCCTGGCGACGACGGAGGTAAAGGTTCGTATGGCCGCTGCCCTACAGGAACCACAGTGTCACTCGATATCCGCTCGCCGTCTTTATATTCCCCCTGATGGGCACCCTTCGCGTCCGGCTCCGTTTTGTGCACAATGGGCAAGCTCTGCGATCCTTTCGAATCCTTGCGATACGAACTCGTGTCGTCCCTAAGCTTGCTGATGAAGCTGCTGCTCGCGGTGCCGGACGGGAACCTTAGCGCAATGTCCACGCTCGCGTTGCCCGGATCCGATACACTGCCCTCCCATTCAGCAAGGGTATGTTCTTTAAGTTGTGTCTGCGGTTGGGATCGTGGCAGGGAGCGGGCTCTGGTTTCTGCCGTGTCAGTGCTTTCGCTCTTGCGCCGCATCCAGGATGTCAACGACCTCGCGTCTGACGCCTTCCGTTTCTGTTCTTCATTCAAGCTACCGCTCCGTTGCGAGACCGTGGTGGATTTTCCTCCGCCCACGAGGGAGGGCATCATTTTGATGATGTTGAGGCCAGGAACAAGCGCATGGCTGATGGACGTCACTTCGTCATCCTCATTCACATCATCACCGTCAATGACAAACGATTGTCGCGGTGTCTGCAGGTATCCAGCATCCAGACTGACTCCACTCTTTGCTTTCGAGGCAAGGTTGAAAGGCTTAGAAGGAATATCCGCTACCACGGGGCTCTCGACAATCTTAACATGGTGTCCCGCTTCCTTCAAATGATGCGTATCCAGGACCACATTGGCGGCACTGGTATCCATGCCGCCCTTCCGCTTGCTCGCCGCAGAACTCCGCACATCCTCTGAGACAGCTCGCGCGTCCAAGTCCAACTCTGCATCCCGCCCCGAAAACAGGTTGCTTTTGCCCCGTTCCTCAGGGTATGGCACGTCATGGCTCGGCCGCGTACTGCGCCCCAATCCTCCGTGACGAACGCTGATGCTCGCAGCGTCATCACGAATACTACCAGCGACGCGCGCGATGCTCTCGCCGGCATTTTTGGCAATTTGCTGAAGCTTTAAGCTATACTGAAACAAGAGAGCCACGCCGCCGACAATGGTCAAGAATCCAAACAGGATGCTTACGCCGCTGACAGCGTTGCCGACTGGGAATCCTTGAAACAAGAAAGCGGTGCTTGTCATGGTGGCCGTGGTGAAAAAAACGTAATAAATAGGTGTCACAATGGCCGCACTGTATGAGCTGAGGGCCTTGTTGAGGAAATGCACTTGAAACAAAATAAAAAAGACCACAAAGGCAAGGAGTGGATAGATGGGCCATTTTAAGAATTGGTTGTCTGTATGCCAGTTGCGGATGGAATAGACCAGTGCTGTGCCGAAGCCTGCATCGTGTTCATTTCGTCAATTCATTTACTGAATACTTCGAAATGTTGCCATCACGTCGTTTCTTGGCTGAATCAACCCAGCCAACGTTTCCTTTCCCTCATCCATTTTATCCTCACGCTCATTCTCCAATGGACTACTTCAGCTCGCATCTGCCCGCTCGCTCTCGCCTCCAAACTCCTCGCCCACATACCTTGCGTAGATAGTACCAAATAGCTCCCACCCAAGCTTGAGATGGATATATAGATCACGGGACTCTTTTGGGCATAGCGGGGTTGCAGGTAAAAAATGAGCCAGCAGAGCAGCCCAATCACGACGGCAGTGTAGGTGAGAAAGACAGGCTTCAAGACATAACCAAAGAATTCTTCAATAGTTTCGGTTGTTTGGGATGCGGGTGCGTGCAGAACAATAATGACGGCGCCTATGAGACACTGCGCACATCCAATAATGCCGCTAAAGTTGAGCTTTTCATTGAGGAAGATTGCACTGAGGACGGCACTGTTTAGCGTGACCGCAGTTTGTGTTTTAATCATGGGGGGGCTATGCAGTGGTTACGGTTCTATGTTACCTGATGACGACCGAGATGGCGCCAAGCGGTGTAACGAGAATAGCAGGAACGAAGGCATAAGCGCCAAAGTTTGCAACTTCTCCGAGGGCGGCTGCATGTGAGGTGAGGGTTCAGGGGTAGATGGGGACAGAAGTTTTGTCAGACCAAGTCGGGTGGAAGACTGCCATAAAGCGGGGCTCACTCAGAATCATTCCGATCCACCAAACGCCGCTTCTGAGGTATTCGTGGGAGCCCGCGCTTACGTCATGGCCCCGGGACTTGAGGTCGAGCAGCGCCTTCTTTGTGAAGACCACCGAGGCGCCAACGAAACAGCCGGACAGCAGCGCGAGCGTGATGCCCACTGTTTGTACGGAATCAGGTTAGTGGAGGTTCAGGGCTGCGCTAAGATGCCTCACCGCCTTGTTCCCAACTCATTGCACTATATTTGGAGGATTTTTGAGGGCTGTTGGCAATTGATAAACAGCGAAAGGACTTCTGTCAACCGGTCATGATCAACTCGTGGGATGCATTGGAAGCTCCACGAATCTGTAGGATGTTATGGATGGTGCATATTGAGTCTCCGTAGTTTGAGGAGGGTGAGGGTAGCGAGTGCGAATCAACCGCTTTGAATGCAGGTTACAAACAATTACAAATGGGCATTCGGTATTTATCATAAAAATGAATAATCTGAAATTTCGGTAAATAATATACTGTTAAAAACGGGTCGTGAAAATTTCGTCTGAGAAGTTGGGATGCCAGAAGTCTTTTTTGCCGTTCGCAGCCACCAGGGCCGCATCCCGAGCATGACCTATCATCTTCCAAAAAATTGCGTCGGGAGAGCGCCATCACACTATTGGTGTTTCAATCATTTCAGTTTTGTTGGTATATAAAAAGGTTGCTAATGGTGGACGGCAACAGATTGCTCAGTAATTGCCGCACCAAATGATGGAAAGCAATGTACATCGAATCATAAATAAATCAATAAAATGATTGGGCATAGGGTTTAAGTAAGCTAATGGAATAAACACATTAATATGTGTTAGGGTGAACGCTTACGAAAACACCTTGATTGAATGACTTGGAATTATCACCATAATACATTGACAATCCTATCAAAGCCATCCAAGATAAAATAGCTTGCATAAGCATTTATTTTTCATTATACTCAACTGGGAATCCAATCTGACACAAAGCGGTTTGTATCTCCATTACGAAAGTTTCACATTCTGAAAAGTCTTGAAACTCTATTTCTACCGAAATGGATTTAATGGCATCCAATGAGTTCAGGGTGACCCTTCCACCTTTGATACTTGCAATGTCAATAGGATCAATAGGTATGCACAATGCAGATTCAAATGTCATCATTGAAAACCAGCACTTTTGACCATTCATGGCTTGCATTGACCTGTTGATTATATGTACAGATGCAACTCCGACAAGCCACTTGGTCCAATAAAGAGAATTGGCATGTTTTTGTCTCCAGATCATAAATCTAGAAGTCTAAGAAAATAGTGAGAAAACCAATTAAGTGTAAATCAAATCTTACAAGCTGCAGCTGTTGGTACTGGTATTTGCACTTCACAGCATGTGGAACTGACAAAACCAGGCTTCTAGTAATTGCAACTGGTGAAGGGGCAATGAACAACATTTTTTTCTCTCTGCTCTCTCTTGAAACACTTTGTCCATTTCTTTGGCTTTGTGGTCTATTGTTTTCTTTTGAGGATGCCTTGAGGAGCAAGCCCCACGTAATGGGACCAACAAAAGCCAGTATAATGACAGTGTTTGCAATCCATATGCACATGCAAAGCTTGAAATTAGTTGAAAAGGCTTTAGGTTCTCCAAGCAAGATTTGTATAACTGCAATCTCTGCCATCAATACCGCAGCTGTGATAGTATGTGCAGTGGTAATGTCTTCGTCTGGCAACTGAATATGATACTGAAGGTACACACCGACTACATATGCCATACATAATATGGTATACAATAGTAAATTAGCAATTTGAAAACTTTGAACATTTTCGAATTGACAGCTTTTGAATGTACTTGCAGTATCATTTTGAACTTTAATTACTAGCATTTTAGAAACAAGTCCCCATGATATAGAGAGCATCTGTCAAATACATCAATGAAATATGAATTCCAACAATTAATCTTACAAGAAACAGTAGTGTCAAACAAAGCTTCCCAATTTCAAATGACCTTTGGATCTTCTTTAGAGTCTTTTGATTCTTGTAAACAGCTCCTGATAAGAATATATATGCAGTAAAGAAAGCATTCACAGTGACTGGAATTACAATCAAAGAGTGCCCAAAGAGAAATAGGGGCCACTGTAACATGCAGTCTGCTAAAGATGGCTGATTCAGGAACAGGAGTATATAAGAATAATTTATGATGCTTCCCAGGCAAAGTTGAAAACTCATTTGCCAAGACTCCGAGTGATAAGTGGCTTTTTTGAGCCCATAAATGAGTGTAACTGAAATTGCAACCAATGCAAGTGCCAATCCAAGCATAGATGCTGCTATAATGACTGTTCCTTGAATAGATGAGACAATGTAACTTAGTTCAAGCAGAGGGGGTGGTCCATCTGGGGGAGGGATTGCAGATCCGTCAAAGAAGATTGGAAGTGATGAGTTATACTCCACAATTGTTTCAAGTGCAGCATCTGATTGGGCAAAACATGTGGTATTGTAATAATCACCATTCAGGGCAAGGTAGCTTGCAGCCCTGAAGCTGAAGTTTAAACACAAAATATCTATGAAGGCAACCTACAGCTTCAAATTTCCAAAATCATCTAGAGCCATAGGATTAGATGTCAAGCCATGATAACCTAAGTTCTTAAAGAATGTGTAATTGAGATGTTGATTCAAGGTCCGTTCAGAAAGGTCTTGAGCTGTCCATGAATTGTTTTGCAACAGAAGCTGATTTGGTGTGTCTAAGACCTTCAAAACCCATCCTGTAAACTTACCTTATCAAAGCCAAGAAGCATCATCATGGTGCAGTCATAAGCCTCACAGACACAGTTTTCAACAAAACTATCATGTGCTAATATGCTGCCTGCCATATTATTCAGTTGATGGTACAATTCATTGGGTGTTGTTTTTATGTCGCCAACAATTATGAAGCCCCTCAAATAGCTGTAAAAATCAGGTCCATATAATTGTGTTGGATCTCCATTTGCTTGTGGAAAATTGTAAGACATCCACACCCACTTGCTGCCAATCAAGGTGCTTTGGGAAGCCAAAATTGATGCTACAAATGCACCAGTACCAGATATAATGATATATCTACAATCAGAACTTTGTAGTGCTTGCGTTGTGTAGTTTGCAGCTGCCTTATCAAAATTCCGTGATAGTTTTACAGTGGCAACAACACTGATTGCCACTTGGGCAAATTCCCTTTTCATGGCCTTCCACACTGTTTTGGATGTTAATTAACAGGTTTTTTGATTGATTTTTAACTTACACTGAAGCCCAATCTCTGAGTCGTCTTGGTAAATAATGCCCACCCTCTTCACATTCCACTTCTCCAAAATGAGCAACATCTGCCTGCTGTAATCTGCACTCAACATTCTCCAATAGTATGGATATGTTTCCTTGTTGGACATTCGCGGAGAACCAGCACATGTCCCACACATTGGAATCATGCTTGCAGACAAAATCTCGGCGATGCCTGCAGTTACTGTAGAGTATTCATTGGAGATGACGCCAACTACATCTTTGTGGACTTCGGCAATGTCCCATGCTGTAACAGCGCTTGCAAATCCTGCTGAATCTCCAGCATAATCTGCTGCCGCGTTTGGATCATAGGTTCCACAATCTGAGAATCTTTTTATATTCACGTGAACCCCACTGAATCAACGGAAGCGTGAGTTTCGTCGGAGAGGAATGAATCGAGACCAATAACTCACGGTAAGATTGTGGGATCATTGTTAACGCGTTCCACGGCAGCCAACATGCCAAGGTCATCATAATATGCAACGCCTGAGTTGTCTTCAATGTTGACAAGAATTGGATCAAAGTTGGTTGTGTAATTTGAGACTAAGGATGAGTTGTATTCCGTGTTGCGTATTGAGCAATAGTACGACACAAATCCCAACGTGATGTTTACTCTCTGCGTATTTCCTGTGGTATCGCTTGCTTGCACTGCTTTCAAAGCGAGTATCAGGGTGAAGGCGTGAGAGATCATCGTCCCTGCAAAGATTTACACGTCAACACCAGGTTCAGCTTTGCGCTGGACGAGGAAAGGGGAGAATTTGTTTGAATTAGAGCAACAATTATGGACAATGCGATCAATGATGAGACGGCGGCTGGTCGCTGGCAACCAGCGCGAAAATAAAGGAGCTGCAACCACGAGAGGTCCGTGACACAAAAAATAATAATAAAATAATGCCAGATTTGTACACTACACAAGAGAGTGAAGGTTCGATTGCTTTTCTGACAGCCTGTAGGCATCAAAGGACTGGCATACAGCTCATCCCGCATGCACAGATTTTGGATGATGCGCGAAACTTTTAGGAAAACTTCAGCTCTGACGAGATGAAGACGAAGTGAGGAATCCTCGATTATTGGTTCTCACATGGGCAACTAACAACCAACAGGGACCTCAACATCCGCTGGGGAACTGCCACGACGGAGAAGCCGCGCATTGGCTAATTTGCCCCCTTTCGTTGCATGGATCTCGTCGGTAGGAGGCGACCACAAACTCGCACCTCGATCATCTTGTCCGACCATATGACAAAGCTTGCCGACTTCCAAAGTTGGCTGCCTTGTCACCGCTTTCTTTGCCGCCCTAACACTTGGTTCAATACCAACACAATTCTTCCCTTACTTTACTCACGTTGGGACAAAAAGAAGCTTTGGGCTTAACACCTTTTCCTTATACAGTCCCTTGATGATCGCACCTGCAACTGGCTCAAAGTACATAATCTTTTCGTCCCAGTCTGCTAATCTGTGACTCGCGCTTCACTATCCCTTTTTGTTACCGCTCCCAACGTTCTCATTGCATCCTGATGACAGTGTGCTTGAGGGTTTACCTGTGTATTTGGACTGAAAAAATCTATCAAAAATCACCATGAACTCATTCATCCTACGCTTCGTTTACTACAGTATTACACAGCTATTTGACTCCATTATTGTCCTCTCACTTCAGCATCCCCACCTTGCTCGCCCGGCTCGGCGCATTGGGTCCCGTCTTCAATGTCTTCTTCAGCTCGCTCTTGATTGACCCGAAAACCAGTGTATAGGATTGGATCTCAATAGGCCTCATTATGGCTGGCGGCTGCGTCGTGAGTCTTTTGGGAAACTTGGGCGTCGTGATCCAAGGCGAAACACCACAGCCCCCTTTGTCCGTGAACCAACTGACACCATTCCCGATTCCAAAGATTTTGATACGCTCATAAGGACTATGATCTCCTCGTTTCATAATGTACTTTGGGGCAGTCGTGCTTGAGGAGCAGAATCGCGCAGGAGGGCGGCTTCCGGTGACCTGGCTCGCTAGTTTTGAAAGGGTGCGTTGCTGCAACTAACAAGCTTGACTTTCACATTGGCTTCGGTTTTTATCTGCTGGAGGAAACATCCATCGTCGTTATATTACGTCTTGCGATTCCAGTTTTTTCACGCTCCTTACGACATTAAGCATGAGTAACACTCTCGTGATCATTTTTTCAATTCCAGACCTCGCACCACCGCTAGAAATTGACTCGACTGTCAAACGGCTGTCTTACCCTAATCCATACTCGACTTTCGTTGTACAAAAAGTAAGATAGCAGATAGAATTGCGAACTGATCTCCTTCTTTGGAATATAAATTTCAAGTGAATGATTATCCTGTGTTTTATTTCGTTGATTGCGTTATCAAGACTGTGTTTTTTTAAGGTGAAAAAAAACCGTGACCCAACCTTCCTTATAACAAGCAACATCGATGTCAGATCCATTCATCGCACTCCGTTCAAAGGGACAGCGGTATCCACGCACAGCTGCCTTGTATAAATCTGGACCATCACTAGAGCATGTTGTTTCTTGCTCTATCGCTTCATAACCCACTCGCGCACCCATATGGGCCTTTTCGATCTCTAATATGATACTACTAACAATTTCATCAACCAACCACTTCACCATTCGCAGCACGAACCCAGTGATATACTTCTGCTTCGAGTTCGGATGTATGATGCAGCGCACTTGGGGTGTGGACGCAGACAGTGTGCCCGTGATGGGGGAGAGGAGAAGAGCATACCAGAACGCCTGTTCCCCGTGCGCGTAGCCCCCCGCAAAAGTATGCAGTGTACCAAGGTCGCGATTTTCCTTCCGAGTCTAGCGCAATCCCCCAAGCTTTTCCAGATAGAGGTTATTCAATTATGAGAATGGATGAAATGAAAGATATCAAATTTATCTAATGGCACGAGCAGAACTCATAAGCCAATCCGCAAATTAAAAACACACATTGCGTGCCGGTGTGCGTGACCCATCACCAAAAGCGATAATCAAGGGGAACCAGATTGGTCGTCTTTATACATCTGATACCTGAAAGCTTGAAACTTCTCTCTCATAAGTCCCATGTCGATGTTAGGCATTGAAAACAAGGCCAGATTGCCGAGCCTATTGCCTTCAACATTTGACTGAGATTAAAAGTCGAGCATGCCACCCAACGTCTCATGTTGCGTGCCCCAGCAAGCATGATAAAAGGCACTTCCGCCGACCCTCTTCGTTTATTAAAGGAAACTACATCAAACCATGTCAATGGACTGTGGCTCCGCGCCATACTGCGGTGTACTAGTCCTCGAGTCTGGATTCGGCAGCGGCAAATACCACCACCCAACCCCTGCAGTTCACGGTTTGTGGCCCGAGATTGGTAGCTATGGAAACTCTGGTTGCTTCAATGGCAACCCAAATGTGGCTATCCCCACCGTCTCTTGCTACACCGACTCTAGCTTCCAGCAGCACGAATGGACTGCCCATGGCGTGTGCGCTTCCAACGACCCAGTCAGCTTCTTCTACACGGTTTGCAACTTGTCTGCCGCGCCCCTCCAGATCATGACGGGTTTGAAGTCCGTTTCGACCATGGCCACTGCATTGCAGAAAGCGGGTTATCCCGTTTGGGATTCCCAAGCTCCCAACAGTCAAATCTATCTTTCTGCTTGTGCTGGCAAAGACGGAGTTTGGAAGCTCGCCTCCACGAGCAACTTTGGAAGTGTCTGCGGAAACACACCGCCGCCTCCGAGCTCATCCACTGTGAAGACCACAGTTAGTCTTCTTGCATTCCTTTCTTGATGTGGTGGGATTGGAGATTTGCTGATTTTCCAAATGGAATTAGACAAAGGCCGCTCCTAGCTCGTCCGAGTCTGCCGCTGTTACTTCCGTAAGTTATATCAGTGTATTGAAGTTAAAATTTACCAAGTTGGTATAGACACGGTCCGCTTGCTCCCACAATGAATGCAGCCCTGGAGGAAGGCTCGTGGCCACTTGCAGTGCTTGCGCTGCCACAGTTTGTAAGATTGACTCTTACTGCTGCCAGACTGGATGGGACAGCATGTGTGTGTCGGAAGTTGCTCAATACTGCACTATCACGTGTTGATTTCAGTCCCCACAATAATGCAGTACCATAAAGTGATGTGTTGGCAAATACATTTATCACAATTTTGCATCGATTATAATGCGCAAAATATGCTTGAGAGGCGCCACCCGGCAGCCACAGGTCTGCCGCTTTCTGTTTGATTAAAATCATCCAATTCCCATAAAATCCCGTCGCAATCCACTCTCATGGAGCGAAATTGTCCCCATGGCAGTCGATAACGAACAACCGCCCGGTGCTGTTAACCCCACGGTGGAGGCCGCTCCCGAGCAAGTGGGGTCGGAAGGCCCTACGGCAGAGGAGGACCGCATTCCTGGCCTTTTGTACGATCGGAATGGGTACCCTGTCACCGGCAAGCTCACGAAGGACAGAGTGATTGTGTGGGCGGGAGTCGCAGTGCTTGCTGTTCTTTTCTGCTCATGGACAGCGCAATGGGTGGGTGACAATCGCCAAACATGTCCCACCAATTTGTTCTCAATATCTCAATCCACTTCTATCAGGTCGCTTTCGCCCTGCCTTACTGGCGGGCAGACAAATACCACAACGGAGGTCTCTTCCAGATTTGCGGCACTCAAGACTTGGCTTACGATCCCAACGTGGATGACCTTGTGGCCAACACGTCATTGGCCTCCTTCCATCCATACCGCTGCCAAACTGTGAAAGAGTACGCGGATGACCTGACATTATGGGCCTGCAACCGCGAGTACTTCGTGCCATTAAAGAACACAACTAAGCCTCTCGAAAGACGAGGAAAAGGCGGAGGCGCATTTACTTCCGGGCCAAGTGGTCCGTTTGATTCTACAGACAACGACTTTTGTGCTGCCTCAAAGCTAGTTGCGAATCAAATTTTTGCATCGCGCTTGTTTGAAGCCGGGACGACTTGCCTTGACATGATTTTTGGTGTGACAACCGTCGCGTTCATGCTGTTTCCTGACAAGCACGAGAAGAAATCTACCAGAAACGGCATGCTAGCGCTCGTTGGGGTATGTTCCTAATTTCACTATCCAGACCTCTGCATACTCACAATCCCCTTCAGATCATCCTGACCCCTTGGATGTGCGTGATTGACTTGTTTATCCAAAATGGGTGAGGCTGCATGAAAGTGTTGTCTTTGCATATCTCATAATGACTTCATAGTTACTGGGACCGTATCGGAGTCGGCCTTTTCAACAAGGACGCTCGCGGGTTCTTATCAGGAGCTGCCCAAACAACTATTGCCACATCTACCATTGACCTGTTCATCCAGTTTGGCTTTTTGCAATGGGCCACTCACAGGCACGGGTGGAAGTTGGCCAAGTTCAAGATTGGTGACGTGGGAATGGGCGTGCAGCGCAAGATCAAGAAGAACACAACATAGTTTCTGACCTTATCGTATTATAATAAATAAAGTTTATCTGATTAGACTTTGATATTTTTAATCTGAGTGACAGCTCTTGGATGACTTTCCTCGAGTTTATCAAGGTTGTACTGTTCAAGGCTCCATCCCTCATATTATAGTCCGCCTGCATATTCTCAACAATCGAGTCATAATAATTTTGATCACTGAAGGTACTGTATTTAAGGCCACATAAATGTTCAAAATCGGGTTGGGATTGACTGTTGCTGGGGTTGTTGGCGTCCTCTCTGTCACCGCACGAAAGCAAGCAATCCCCAGTGATAGCCTGCTTGCTCAAAACGCTGCACAATGGATGAAAGAGTTTCCAGCGCATGTGTGTCCAGTGGACCTGTTTGAGATCAAGATTCCCAGACAACTCCTTCGATCATCCTTGACGGTCACCCAGTTTGCTCGCGCGTTCGCACACTCTCCTGTTTTCTCCTTGGAGCGATTCATGATCAAGCAGGCGGGCCTTGCAAAAGATGTGGGCGTTCCCGCCTCATTCGCGGTGGGCGATCGCCTGGCGATTTGGACCATCGCCAAGCGCAACCAGGACGAGATCTTGGCTACTTGGGAGGTTTCTGGTGCCCCGTTTGCAGGCAGCACTTACTTTCGCGTGATTGACGAGAGTTCCGAGTTTCCTGTGACGCTCCAGTTCGGGTCGTGTGAGTATTGATGACAAACGTGCATCCCCACACAACTCACCCAATTAACTAGGTCTCAAAGTTCCTGCTGAGAAATCCATAAGCCCTGTGGCAATGACACTACATTTCTTTTACAGTCGCGCCTTGCTCGCAAGTGCGGCTGCGACCCTTCTTGTACGATGCGCGATGGGATCTCAGTGAGACGAAATAAAGAAGGAGCGCATACGGAAATACATCCTACATCCTTTGAATCTCAGGTTCACACTCCAAGTGCGTTGCTTCTCACCTTTTAACTTGTGACGGTGAAGTCCACAACACCAACCCTTTCGGTCATTCAACACAATAAAAGGAATGCCCAGCGCAAAGGAACTAGTTACTATTCACAGGAGGACATAAAAATCCAGCTTTGAGCATGTAGAGAAGGCGAGGCCCAGCGAGACTGGCAGGAGGGGTAAAACTGTTTGAGGAGTGTACATCAAAACAAGGTCCCAAAATTTCGGTTAGCGAAAAGCTGGCACCAATTCGACAGCCGATGTTCGAGGACAAGGCTCAGGCGGTGAAAAATGGGGTGGGCTGCGGTTATGGCGGGAGGAAGGGGAATGCCCATCCGCACCTCACGGTATAATGTGTAACCACTGTTTATCATCTCAAGTTCCTCTAACGGCTTCACTACTTTTTATTAAACTTTGGAATAAAGCGAATAATCAAATAAAAACATTTCTTTGTTCCTATTACATCACTCATGGTTAGCTTTCTCCCGATCATCTACCAGCGTGAACATCGAGTCTCTTGATGATTTTGATACCCTCATCCCCATATTCTTGACAGCCAGCCATCACTGAGTTTGCTGCCTAGCATGCCTCCCAACTTGAGAGGATGTTTGTTTTTCGGATAAAATGATTACTATATGAATATTATATAAATTAACGGTATCATATAGTGCAAAATATTCACTGTTTACATCGGTTGACATCGCAGGAGGAGGATGTTGCGAGGTATTAACGAATCGTCGCCAAGTTGCTTCATCGCCTCAAACTTGTCATGTTGTTTGCTATGTGTTCGTGTTGGACGTTCGCTGTAGTGTGTTTGGAATCATGTCCGCGTTTTCGGGTGATTGAAAAGCGGCGGTGTCGACAAGCGCTGTCATAATTGCCGTGGGTCTTTTTCTAATATAAAAGATGGCTGGTCAATGAAATAGTCTGCCACTGATTCTATACCCTTGAGATGACGCGGTACGCAAATCACTTTGGGTCAATTGCAACGCAACAGGCTTAAATAAAAGGGAAACCCTCTGTTTCGTTGGTGATCGCGCATGAATCCATTGCTTTTTAAAAAATTCTGGTAACACGCTTGTTAATCTGTCTCCTTTCTTGTGGACTCCTCATGCTCGTACTCACGGACATTGATTAGAAATAAGACGTCCAGCAAGAACCCCATTAATTTCTATTCCTTAATTATGAAGAAGGAGAAGATGATAATGATGATATCATGATGATTGTTATTATTTACATTGTTATTGCACGCACGTCCTTGCGCAACCTCGAGTTGATGGGCGGTGTTGAACACAGTCTCAAAGCCGGGTTCAACAAGGATTCGAACAAAGTCTGAGACACAGCATTCACCAAAAGGAAAGCTTCAGCCGCCAGCACCCGCATGCGAATCCTCCGTCTCGCCACCGCCCTTTCAGTCACCGTATCGGTAGCTTCCGCGGCCCTCGGGCCTCCGCGCGCGGCCAAGGCTATCCCCGAGGTTCAGGCAGAATCAGGCAGCGAAAGTGTTGCCAAGCTGAGCAGGTTCCTCGGCAATCTGCACCAAGCTGCTGCAGTCCAGCAGCAACCACACAGCAATCCGCTTGCTGCGGCATGGCACAGAGCTGCCGCGTTGGACCCGGAAGTCAAGGCGGATTCCACAACGGCACAGGCCCAGAAAGAAACAAATCTAGCTTCTGTTTCAGCTGCTTCAGATAGTGCAGCAGCCGCGAACAATTCGGGGGGAGCACCTGTGCTGGTCATTGTCCTTGGGGTTATTGGAGGCTTGCTTTTACTTGCCGCGCTTGTGGCACTCTGCTTTTCCCGTCGGAAGAACGCGCGAACCACAAGGGTGACGACCATGCGTGTACGTCGGGCGTCCACTCACAAGGCGCCTGTCGGATATGCCCGCTTGGACGAGAACAATGCGGGACCCGTGCCCAAAAGTTCCGCGGGAGCCGAGACGGTGGTCATTCCTTACGTTGCTACATTGCCGGATGAACTCACTTTGGAGGTTGGTGATTTTGTGACTGTCGCGGAGGTCTTTGACGATGGGTAAGTGTTTCGTGGCTTTTCTGGTTATGAAATTCGCGTCCTGATCCTCTCTGCATCCGAATTCAGCTGGGCGAAAGGAGTACACGTAAAGACTGGCGCTGCTGGTACCTTCCCAGGTGCATGTGTTGGATTGGGATCCGCTTGAGGCCCAGCAGCCAAAATTTATTTACTTCATCTTGTTTTTGCAATTAAGTTTTACAGAATACATCTGTGGACTGTCAAAGTTTTTTTCTGTCTTCCTCCCGATTCAATTCTAAGAATGGGTTTCAACACTGACCATATTTTTCTGTTCGCACAATAACTGAAATCTGTATTTCTTATGTCGCCAATCAGAATGGCGGGTAGAAGACGTCAAAAAGTCAAAACAGTTTGGATCAGATATCGTCGTCACAGTGGCAAGCAAGAGCACACTCTGTATATACCAATATATTTGAAATGTACTGCTTCAACAGTTACGGCATCATCTGGAGCTTTTTTTCCACTTAAGCTACATGAGCGCGTCGTCTACATCTTCATGCGGTCTAAGGCATGTCCGTCAACATATTCGCTTTACGTCTCGTTCTCAGCAAACGTTTCCATGAGCACCAGTCGTAGCCACTAACAAAAGAGACGATCGTTATGACGCAGTTCCTAGAGCTAATATAATACAATATAATACCTTAGACTAATTCACTTTCATTATTCAACTTAGAACCCACTTAAAGAGTAGTTGCCTTTGTGAAGGGTCCCGCTTCGACAGCGAGTCCAGAAGGATAGGAAGGCCCGACAATCCAAAATCAACGCAATAAACTAAAACAAAATACCTCCTTACCTTAACAACCATACCAGACTCGGTGCTTCACTCCGGCTGTTTGCAGCATCTCCCTGACGCACTTACCTAGGGTCACTACAACGTCAGACGGCAAGGGACTTCCTCAGACCTTGGAACTCTTTTGGCAGGCCTGACGGGGATATCCCTAATGAGGGATTATTCCGAGCACAAACCGTGCCTCATCCACAACAGATTGTCGCTAAGTCTATTCGATTCCTTTCGGCGTAGGTCCCCGTCCTGACAGAGGCAGAGTAAATTTACAACTACTTCTTGTTTATTCACCCCTGTCCAACTGATTCCCAAAACAGAATATCAAAAGAATAAAGTGAATATATAAACCCCTTTATTTTCATTCCACCGAATAAACCACATTCTGGGAATAACGCAATCAGACTTTATCTAAATGATGTTGAAACTACATTTAAATAATCTAAGCAGCCAAAGCCACCAAAACGAGGAAGGACGAAAGAACGATCGTTTGAGCGCTAGACTTGTACAAGTTGGTTGGCTTGGGCGAGTTCGCAGCGGGGGCGATACTGCTGCTTGCGCTTCCACTTCCGTTGGACGGCACTGGTACGATGTATGTGGGATTCACACTCACAGTTGGGAGAATAGGAACATAGGCAGAAGTGACGGATGGTGAGGTCGGGATGTAAATGGACGACGCAGAGGGAACCAGAGATGGCGCAGAGCTTGACGTGGCAGCACTAGGAACAAGGTACGTGGCACTGGGAGCAATGTAGGAACCCGATGAAGGGGACGAAACAGTGGCAGTGCCAGATCCGGCGATTCCAGTACCAGTAGCTACAGAGTCGGAAGCGGACAAAGTTGACGATGCAGCCGAACCCCTTGAGCTAGTCGTAGTAGTGTTGTTGCTGGCCGGGTTACCTGCCGTGCTCGAAGATGACCCGCTGGCGGTCAGTGATGCACTCGGAAGGGAGTTTGAGATGGCAGAGGAGGAAGATGCAATGGTGAGGCTTGCGGTGGAAGAAGTAGATGTGGCAGGACCACGTGAAGTCGAGGTTGAGGAGGAGTCTGCAGTCGAGCTGGTGGAAGTCTCACTCGAGGTGGACGTGGGCGCAACAGAAGCACTGGACGTCGAGGTTGAG